>ML376534.1:864-113190 GCA_005239525.1 Nicotiana knightiana | reverse complement strand
GGGGGGGGTCAGGGGAGTGTTGAGAATGGTGTATAATATGTGTAGAATCAGTTAGGGAGATATTGTTTTTTTGTAATTACGATCTTGATTTTGTCCCTTGTTTATAATAGGTAGATATACTATTTAAGATACACTTCTCGTTCTTTCTCCCATGTATTTTCATTTCTCACAGTTGGTAAACATAGTTATTTTTTTTTAAATTACATGCATGTTATTATTTTTTTCCTCATATGGGCCTTTCTTCACTGAAACCCCCACTTTAATTCAGATTTGTGCTTAAAGCCCAACAGACATTTGGCTTTTTTTGAAGCTTTTCACCTTTGGTGGCACTTTCTAATGTTCACTTTGGTAGTTTATTTATAGTGACGAGTTTTATGACATGTTGCATGCTGACCACCTTGCACTTTCATAGGACAAATGTCACATGCAACACAAATAAAATAGTCATCATACTATCTATGACCCAAATACTTGCTAATGTATGTTTGGATAATATTAATTTAGGTTCACTTGCTTTTATGTACATGTTTATTAGGTATTATTGTTGATCATTAGTGGCATGCGAAAAGGGCTAGAACAAAAAGTTTAAACTTCTCCTCATCTGAAGTTTTTTCTATTCTTTAGAATTGTATATCAATATATTGTGTCATCTTCCAACATTTTTAGTCATCTAGGTGTCCAGTCTTTATAATTGCTTTTTCCGTAAAAGCGAAGTGAGATTTCCAAATGAAAGACATGGATCCTCCATCTAATTAGTATATGTGGATGCTCTTTGGTAGAAGCAAAAGTAAACATGTATAAGAAGATGAAGAAAAAAGATATATTCAGAGAAAAGTTCAATCTTTTATCTACTAAATGATACATAGTAATTCTCATTGCATAGAACATACTATATTCTGCGGTGAGTGCAAACTGAGAATACGGTTTTTCTATATCTTTTGTTTTCTCTTTTCCTGTGATGTCAAACTCAAAATAGGTTTATCATGCGATCTGTTTTTGATTCCTGATGACTCCTATTTCATTCATTGTTGTTTCCTGAGTGGGGCAAGTGGACAAACACTTGAAGAATCTGCAAATAACTAGGTTTTATTGCTCTTGTATTTCAATGTCGCCCAAATGGGTATATTCAGAATTCATTGTTTGGGAATATCTGTGATGCAATTTGAAAGTTACATAAGGTGCTCACAATTTGCCTTTCTTGTAGCCTGATTCCTTTTTTAATTTTAACTGTTTTCATGTTTTCGTCCCTAATCCATGTTACTTTCTGGCTCTAGGAATCTAGAGTTGGAATTGAGCACCATTTACATCGTGGACGTGCATTGGCAGCTTTTAATCAGCTGCTTTCAAATAGAGTTCAAAAGTTGAAGTCAGAAAGTTCACGTAGAGGGCAGCACGGGACTTCAGTGCAAGGACAAACAAACATCCAGTCAGACGTGCAGATGCTTCTTTCACCTATAACACAAAGCGAACAGTTGTTTCTTTCATCCGTAAGGATCACTATTGCGAAACTGGCATTCATCTTTTTCTATTTGTATCAACACTATATGTACTTCTTTTGCCCCTTTATAGTCATCTATGTGGAAAGGTTATATCAGTTTTTAAAAAGGCGGGGCGTGAGACAGGGCGTTTCGCTTAATGCAGGGAAAGACGTAAGGCCAGAGACCTGGGGCATAAGCCCCATGAATCTTTAAGTTTTTTAATTTATAAATTAAATAAAATAGCTTAATAACATTAAAAAATAAATTAAAAGTTCAAGAACAAATTAAAAGGATTAGAGAAGCCCATTGAAATTCTCTATAAGGTAGGGGTAAGGTTTACGTACACACTACCCTCCCCAGACCCCACTTATGGGATTAAACTGGGTTTGTTGTAACGGTTGTAGAGAAGCCCATTGAAAACAAAAAATCGAGTACACACTTCTATGAGTATAAAAAATGCAGGGGTGTTAAAGTTATCATGAGACAAAAATAAACTACAATATCTTAACTTTCAAACAATGAAAAATCACAATTTCTTAAAAAATATTATAATACTACACATTTTACCTCCCTAAAGGTAAATAATCAGTAAATTTTATCAGTACTATAACTTAAAATAATACTCTTTCACGAATAAATACAAATTAATTTCAAGTAGCATAGTAATACAAATTTGATCATTTTGAGAAACAAAGAACTAAGACATGAATACAAATAGCGAATTAATAAACTCGGGCTGTCTATTTATATAGGAAATGTTCAAATGATGTTCACCTTTACTATGTTCTGAATCATAGAATATTCAATACTATGGCTTATTATTTGAGTTACTCTAAATTAATCTTCATATATCTTTAGGTTTGTATATCAGTCGTGTATGAAAGAATTTGATGGTCAACGGTGTAGGGATTTGACACATGATTTGTGTAGGGATTGCTGGGCGAGCTCTAAACCCTGAGCATTAGGCGTGCTTAAGGCTTACAGTCGGGCGCTTGGAGCGTAAGCCTTATAGAACTAAGTCCCACACATGTGCCTAAGAGCGTTTTGCAAGTGTCCCGCCCAGGGGCGAGCCCCAGGCGAATGCTAAAAAGGCCTTTTGAAACACTGTTAATATGCAGGCAAAATATCTCTTTTAACTACAGCTCTTGAAGTGTCCTTTTGCTCTTTCAGCATCACAAATGATTGTAAAGTTTTAAGGAACCAATTGTCAAATGGAGTGAATTTTGAGAAAAGCTCATGCGAATGACATCAAGATGCTTTACCTACTGCACCTCTGTCACATAGCATGTTAGTCAAACTACCTGATATTAACAGTTGGTGGTTTCATTTGAATTAAATCACAGAGTCAAATAGTTCCAATTTGTGTATCTTCTGTTTTAGGTCTTAAGTTTATTAGAGCTTCTTATAAAGTGTTCTATTTATGCTTGAAGTTTGTAAAAAAGGAAACAAGAATTTACTTTAAGAGAGCCATCCTAATTATATCATCTGCGAGATGAATGTACGATGAAAGAATATAAACATTTAGAAGATGCACCTTCTCTATATCATGCTCTTTGGTTGGAGTGCAGTTGAAGACCACTCTCTCTTTGTGATGGAGTATCACTCACTGAAAGAAAGGGTGCTGTGATGAAATAGTCGATTTATGTGTCAGATACTTCTGTAAAACAAGCTGAAGTGTACATGCACGAAATCTCAGAGCTTCGCATTCTGATGATAGCATATTGATATATTTTCCTCTGTTAAGTAGTTTAGTCATGTATGAGGTTCCACATTGGGAAGTAGATACCTATTATTATGTAATCACTGTATATAAATAGGCGTTGTACAACATTTTAGAAAAATAATTTTCTCCCGTGCTTTCTCACATGGTATCAGAGCATCGATAAGAAGAGACCGTTGTGCGTCATTCCAGTGACATCCGGGAATAAATAACTCAGTCCCTGTGTGATTTTCCGGTGACCTAAGTGACTATTTGTGTCAAAGTCACTAATTATCAGTGTTGTGCGAAATCCAACACCATCGAAAGGTTCCCAAGAGAGGGGCGACGAAACCCCAGAAAGATTCTCCTGAAAAAGCCCAATCACGCCCCCCCAATAGTAATTTCCAGAAGGGTTTCCGATTTTTCCGGCGCGAACATTATAATGTCATTCGTATTAGAAGCCTTTGACTCACAATCCGTTGGATCCAATGCATTGAATCCAGTCCAGATGGTTTCTTTACCGGATTATATTGAGTTTCTTCAGTATAAAGCATGTAAACAGACATCTTCAGGTATAGGCTCTATTGTTCAAACAGATAGTAGCATGACTTGTGTCTCCCAATCTTCAACCTCTGAGTCTTGTTTCCCCACTTACCTTTGTTCTCTCTTCCACCCCGTGTCTTTGGAAGTACGTGATTTGATCATAATCTTACTCCAGGAAAAGATAAGTTAGCTTCTTGTGCTCCTAAGTGCGAATTTCTAGGTTACTCGAGAACGCAAAAAGGGTATCGATGCTATTCTTCTAACCTCCGGCGGTACCTTATGTCCGCTGATGTTACCTTCTTTGAAACCCAATCATACTTCACGGGTTCAGGTAATCACTTAGATATTTCTGAGGTGCTACCAATTTCATCTTTTGGAGATTCAGTCACTATCTTCCATTCATCTTCCCATACAACTCCAGCTCCACCATGTACAGCTCCAGTTGCAGCTCCACCACTTATAGCTCCAGTTCCACCACCTAGTCCAGTTCAACCTTCTGCAACTTCACCACTCTTGAATCATTATGTTGGTTTAAGTTATCATCGTCTATCATCACCTCATTATGCTTTTATATCATCTTTGTCCACTATTTCTATCTCTAAGTCCACAGGTGAGGCACTATCTCATCAGGATGGTGACAGGCTATGATTGACGAGATGTCTGCTTTACATGCGAGTGACACTTGGGAGCTTGTTCCTCTTTCTTCAAGTAAGTCTACTATTGGTTGTCGCTGGGTTTATGCAGTCAAAGTCAGCCCAGATGACCAGGTTGATCAGATCGTCTTGTTGCGAAAGTATACTCTCAGATTTTTGGGCTTGATTATAGTGATACTTTCTCTCCCGTGGCTAAAGTAGCATTTGTTCGTCTCTTTTTATCCATGGCTACGGTATGTCATTGGCCTCTTTATCAGTTAGACATTAAGAATGCTTTTCTCCACGGTGATCTTGAGGAATAAGTTTATATGGAGCAACCACCTGATTTTGTTGCTCAGGAGAAGTCGAGTGGTCTTGTATGCCGATTGTGCAGGTCACTATATGGTTTGAAACAGTCCCCTCGATCTTGGTTTGGCAAGTTCAGCACAGTTATTCAGGAGTTCGACATGACTCGTAGTGAAGCTGATCACTCTGTGTTTTATCAGCATTCTGCTCCTAATTTATGTATTTATCTCGTGATTTATGTTGATGATATTGTTATTACTGGCAATGATCAGGATGATATTACTAATATGAAGCAACATCTCTTTCAGCACTTCCGGACTAAGGATCTGGGTAGATTGAAGTATTTTCTAGGTATTGAGGTCGCTTAGTCTAGCTTAAGTATTGTTAATTCACAGCGGAAGTATGCCTTAGACATTCTTGAGGAGACTGAAATGATGGGTTGCAGACCCGTTGACACTCCTATGGATCAGAATGCTAAGCTTCTGCCTGGACGAAGGGAGCCTTTTAGATATCCTACGAGATATAGGAGGTTGGTTGGCAAATTGAATTATTTCACAGTGACTAGACCTGACATTTCTTTTCCGGTGAGTGTTGTAAGTCAGTTGATGGATTCTCCCTGTGACTAGGGATGTAGTTGTTCGCATTCTTCGGCATATAAAGTCAGCTCCAGGCAAATGATTACTATTGAGGATCGAGGTCACGAGCAGATTGTTGGGTACACAGATGGTGATTGAGCAGGATTACCTTCTGATAGACCTTTTACGTCTGGATATTGTGTTCTACTAGGAGGTAATTTGGTCTCTTGGAAGAGTAAGAAACAGAATGTTGTTGCTCGATCTTATGCCGAAGCCGAATATCGGGCCATGGCTATGGCAAGGTGTGAGCTAATTTGGGTCAAGCAGTTGCTCAAGGAGTTGAAGTTCGGAAAAATCAGCAAGATGGAACTGATGTGTGATAATCAAGCTGCTCTACATATTGCGTCAAATCCGGTGTTCTATGAGAGGACTAAACACATTGAGATCGACTGTCACTTTGTTAGAGAAAAGATACTCTCAGGAGATATTGTTACAAAGTTTGTGTAGTAGAATGATCAGCTAGCAGATACTTTTACTAAGTCTTTTACTGGTTCTCGTATTAGTTACATCTGTAACAAGCTTGGTACATATGATTTATATGCACCGACTTGAGGGGGAGTGTTAAGTAGTTAGTCATGTATAGTATCCCATATCGGGAAGTAGATATCTATTATTATGTAATCACTGTATATAAATAGGGCGTTGTACAACACTTTAGAAAAATAATAATATTTTCTCCCGTGCTTTCTCACATCCTCTAAGCATTTGTTGTTTTTATATTTAGGTCGTGCCCCTTGCTATTGTGCATTTTGCTGATTCAGTGTTGGTGGCATCTTGTGCATTTCTGTTGGAGTTGTGCGGTCTATCTCCTGGTACCCTCCAAATTGATGTTGCGGCTTTGAGAAGAATAGCATCCTTTAATAAATCCGGCCCTTGTTCCAATCACTTTAAGCAACCTTCCCCCAGGAGTTCTTCATTTCATTCAAATACTTTTGACAATAATATTACTGAATCTTTAGCAAGAGGATTGGCAGATGATTATTGCCAGAATGATTGGTTCAATCAAGCTAATCAAAAAAGTGATCAGTTCACAACCTGTGGTAGACAGCTATCTCGAGCTCTAATGCTTGTCCTGCAACATTTGGAAACAGCAAGTCTTCCGTTATCAGCTGATGGAGCTACGTGTGGCTCTTGGTTGTTAACTGGTAATGGTGATGGACTTGAATTGAGGTCTCAGCAAAAATCTGCAAGTGAGCACTGGAATTTGGTGACAACATTTTGTCAGGCGCATCAAATTCCTGTGAGCACGAGATATCTTGCTATATTAGCAAGAGACAATGACTGGGTATGAGCTTGTTAAACATCATTGCTGAACTTATTAGTTTTCTTGGTATGAAAATTGTGTTCTTTTGTTTGCCAGGTTGGCTTTCTCTCAGAAGCTCAAATTGGAGGCTACCCCTTGGAGACAGTGATGCAAGTTGTAAGCTATCTATTCTCATCACATCTTCCCTTGATGAATCTTTGCTGCTACATAGATCTCCTTTTAGTTTTATCATAGAAAAAGGAGAAGACTTGCTAACTCATGATTTTGTCTCACTTGCTTTACCTGATATGTGTCAGGCATCAAAGGAGTTTGGTGATGCACGTCTCAAAACCCACATACTAACACTTCTGAAGAGTATGCAATCAAGGAAGAAATTTAGCTCTTCTTCAAGTTCAGATACAGGAGAAAAGAAGAATGGGACATCATTTGCAGATGAAAATATGTATACACCGGCCGAACTATTTGGAATTATCGCCGAGTGCGAGAAGCAAGTAAGGCCTGGACAAGCTCTTCTCCTACAAGCAAAGAATTTATGCTGGTCACTTTTGGCTGCAATTGCGTCCTGTTTTCCAGATGTCTCTCCGTTATCTTGCCTGACAGTTTGGCTAGAAATAACTGCAGCAAGGTTTCCATCATAATCCCTGTTTTTTCCCCATTAATTAATAAAATTCTACCTTCTTTCATATACATGGACTGTTTTTCAAAGTAATTTCCTATTATATCCTTTACAGGGAAACATCAGCCATCAAAGTTAATAATGCTGCTTCCCAGATTGCAAACAATGTCGCGGCAGCTGTGGAAGCAACTAATTCCCTACCTGCATCTGCCAAAGCACATACAGTGCATTATAATCGCAAAATCCCGAAGCGTAGACGGCTCATGGAGGCTGTGTCAGTGCATTCCTTAGCTTTCACAATGCCTGATGCACACAAGGCAGATGGAAATGTGAGAATTCAAGACATGACTGCTGAAGAGGAATGTGAAAAGCAAGTTGATCAGGACGAGAAAGTTTCAAATGACTCCGATGAAGTGGCTGGTTCTTTGTCTAGAATGGTGGCTGTGCTTTGTGAACAACATTTATTCCTTCCTTTGCTCAGGGCTTTCGAAATGTTTCTTCCTTCTTGTTCCCTCTTACCTTTTATCCGAGCTCTTCAGGTATGTTAAATCGTGGCTATCAATTATAGGTTACTTTTTGAAATGAAGAGGCATTAGTCAGAAACTTCTCAGTGCTGAAAATTCTCTTAGCTTCAGACTGACTGGCTGTTAAACGTTTCATCGCTGTTCTTGCCGTCTTTCATTGTTTATTCACAGCTTTTCAAACTGCTGTCCAGCTGATTGGTCACATGACATAATCGACTCTCTATGTTAATGTTATGTCTTTAGTAGTCTACTCTTGTCCGCTCATGGTCTTTCATTTTACATGGTGCAACATCACTTGCCTCATTATGACAAAGTTTCGGCCTCTGGGGAAGAGGCTCAAGTTAGTTCTTTGAATTGCAACTTTCAGCTAATACTCATCAATAATAGTGTTTCTAGATGTATATGAAGGATCGCTTTCACTGTTTGAACAAAAAAATTATGTAACCAATACTTATAAGCTAATGACATATATTCAGTAGCATATTTTCTTTGGGTTTTGGGGTTGAGGTGACTTGTTATGTATTAATTGTCAATTCATGTTGTACTTATTGCTTGCTTGTGCCTGCAACAAAGTTTGCCATATTGGTCAAGTTATCCCTGATTGTTTTAGATATGGTTACTCAACTCCCTGCCTTCTCTTAGTTCCCCTTAGTTTGTGCAATTTTGGTGCTATAACACTGTGTAGTGAGAATATCTCGTAGTCTACCATCTCCTTTTTCTTTAAGGCTTATAATGCTTCCTTGAAAGTTGACACTGTATCCTTATTATTTCTCCATGCTGATCTGCTAACTGGCATGGACTTGGAGAGGGAGAGATTTTAGGAGGACATTCAGAGATTTTAGGAGGACATGGCATGAATAGTTCATTGGGCAGTTTCTCATGTATTGTATATGTATAGTCTTAACTAACAAAAATTACTAATACTGCAAGAAATAGGAAATACTAAACCCAAAGAACCTCTTCTTCTCCTTGGCCAGTAACTAGCAACGAGTAACACTCTTTTGTTTCTTTGAAGTTGTGAAACAAACGAAACCTTCTCTGACTGTCCTGAAAGCTGTTAAGTCCTCATCTTCCTTTTTCAATTTCTACCTTTTTATGCGGAGAGAAATCTGTATGCCATATTTGTCAACCAGAGATCAAGGGTTTTGTTTTTTAGTATTATGTAAAGGATTCCCTTTATTCTTTAAAGTTATTATCTCTTGTAACTCCAGATAATCCCTTTAGGAAAAAGACGAAAACTAAATATTGGGACACAATCTCATTGGTGTCTGGCAGGCATCTAAATAATTAACAGTACTAAATCAGAATGAAAGTGATGCTGTTTCCTTGAGTGTATAACATTCTGATTGGTTACTAGCAGACATCTAAATAAACAATAATCCTAAATCAGAATGAAATGGCGTTGTTCCTAGCTTGTGTAACATTACGTATGACTGAGTGTTCTCGTTTTATAGGACACATGTCGTGAATATAACAACAGTTGTCTAATTCCATATATCACAAATTTTGCTGTTTCGTTTCCAGGCATTTTCTCAAATGCGCCTTTCTGAAGCTTCAGCTCATCTCGGATCCTTTTCTGCTAGAATTAAGGAAGAACCTCACGTACCCACACAAGTTGGAAAAGAAGGGAAAATTGGTAGTTTATGGATAAGTTCTACTGCTGTGAAAGCTGCTGATGCTATGCTCTCAAGATGTCCTTCACCTTATGAAAAAAGATGCTTATTACACCTCCTTGCTGCCACTGATTTTGGTGACGGAGGTTCTGCTGCAACATATTATCAACGGCTCTACTGGAAAGTAAATTTGGCGGAACCTTCTCTTCGCAAAAATGATGGCCTACATCTTGGGAACGAGCCACTAGATGATGCTTCACTTTTGACAGCATTAGAGGAACATGGACATTGGGAACAGGCACGCAATTGGGCTAAGCATTTAGAGGCCAGTGGTGGATCTTGGAAATCTGCAACGCACCATGTTACTGAAACACAGGTATTCCTTTTACTATTTAGGACTCTTCTTCCTCATGTCAGTTTTTATCATTCAGACATCGTGTTTTTAGAGCTGTTGCTTTTGTATGAAGTGTGAATTAGGAATTTCTTTATGGTTGAGCTTTCTTTTTTAAGAGTCATTCTTTTACTTTTGCAATACAAATTAGCTAGGCATCTTGCTGGAAATCTTTTTTCTGTTTCTTTCTAGATCAGGATCTCAGCTGATAGCAGATTTGGGTGTCATTTTGTCTAATTTTCTCTTCTGAGTTACGTCGGCGAACTATATAGGCTTTCAATTCATAGATTGTACCAATAAAAAAAGTTCATATTCGAGTTATCACTTACCTTTCAGGATTAGTAACTCAACATGTCGATTTATTTTCATATTTCTTGACAAATAGCGATCTACAGAAGATCGAATCTTAGTGCTTTGCTATTTCAAGTAACAAAGAACAGTTACGTGAATCAAATGTACATTGGTCATACTTTTGCATTCTTCCCTCTAGAGTCAACCGGTTGCTGAACTTTTTATGAAACAGGTGTTGTAACTTGTTGTAGCATTGCTTTCTTAATGTGGTTTGACCAGTCATTTTGTCCCTCGTTATCCATCTGAAAACATCCAGGGTTTATGGAAGCATTGGTCCCACTGTTAAAGCGAGGACTGTAAAGCAGGACTATACCATCTAACTTAAAGATCCTCGATAACATAACTCCTCTAGCTTGTTATAACAATAGAAGAGATCAAGATTGCTTGTATATGCCAACACAGTTAGTAAATTGCATTTCGCCTTCTCTTAAATGTTATGCCATTTTATCTACAAATCACTTGAAGAGTGGACAGTGACTTAATTCACTAAGAACAATGAGAGAAGGGAAATGAAAGCCTGATATGCTGGTATAGATTTATGAACTTGACACTTGCTGAAAAGATTAATTTTATGTAGTACTTGATTATTTCTTTTACTGGCTGGAGTTCATTCAGGGGTTATTTGGTTTTCTGTATAAGGATAAAATAATCTCAGCATAAAATTCTGCAAAACTATATGATGTTCAGTTTTTAGCATTATTTCTACATTACTAATGCAAACCTTGCATACGTAAAATGACTTTGGGTTTCAGATATAAACTCTACATATATTCCCAACCCTTGTGGTATTCAATTTCTATACAACTTTCACTTCTTTCAAGAATTAACATATATTAGCTATTCAGCTTTTAAACTTTGTGTTGTCTTTGTCAACTCGCTTTTCAACCATTATTTTAGCATTATGCTTTCACCGTCACTGATATAATATATAAGTCAAACTCATATCTTAAAATTCTGACTTAATCAAATACCGAAATATAAATGAAATTGAGGGAGTGAAAATTTATTTTGTGGTATATAAAACTCTGTATTACTAATATCAGCATAACATATGCAACAATCTATGTATTATTTTATGCAGGACATAATGTGGATTAAGAATGTGTGTACTAATAATACCTGGATAAGCTCTACCATATGATTGTGGACTGCGGAGTATTATGAATGAGAAGACTTTAGCCGTTGTATTATAGGGTGGAAGGCATGGGATGTTGCCCCGTTAGCTCTTACGTGGGTTTATGGAAGGAGGGTAATAGGAGAGCGTTTGAAGAGATAGAAAATGATTTTGTAAATTTAAGGAATAGCCTTCTATGTTTAGTCACTTTTTGGTATATACCCATGAGGTCCTCGCTTGTATAGATGGTTGGGTGTCTTTCGCAGAGAATCATATTTTTGTGTAGATTATCTTCTTTTGTAAATACGACTTGTATAGATTTCCATTAATTAATAAATTATTTATCTTACCCAAAAAGAATACCTGGATAAGGCATATGAAAACAAAAATACCTCAAAAGGCAGGCCATCCTCGCAACAATCCTTGTAGTAATGCTTACCATCCTTGTATTATTATTCACCAAATAACAATCTCTCTATTGTAATCCCTGCATAATTAGTCCATGATCCTAACTACCCCTTGGTGTCCTATAGCATAGGAACTGATTCTTCCCTTCTCTAATACGGTGTGGGGAGCAGGTGTTGATTTGGCTGCAACATAAGGGATAAGTCACCTCACACTTTGTGCAATCCATGAATGGACATAGGAATTCAATTTTTAAGTGTTTTCGCTATTGAGTCAGAGATAGTTTACAAGTACTGATGCTCAATAGTCTTAAATAGTGTCATTTATCAAATAAAATGTGTCACATAGTATCAGAAGCAGATTTTTCTGCCCTACTAGATTGATTCAAGATGAAAGGGGAGCGACTTCCAGCTAAAAAGGATATTGCCAATCCTATGCTTGCTTCTCTTGACTGGGCAGGAATATATTTGTTAGAAAAATTATGTGACTATATGTAAATAATCCTAGTCCCTTATGTAATAGGAGTAGGTTATGTGTTATATATACATATAAATTGGGCTCATTGTAACATAGAATATCAATCAATAAGATTTTTCTCTCGTGCATTCTCACATGGTATCAGAACAACCATGAGAAATTTATCGCTGTGCATAAATTCCAGCGACTCCGGGAAGAGAAAAAAAAAAGTCAACCGGAAGCCCTTTTTCCGGCAAAAACAGGTCTGTCCGCAAGAACCATATTATCCGTCAGTGTTGTGCAAAAACCAACACCACCAGGAGTATATCAGAGCTCGGCGACCAACCCACTAACAAAATCTTCGGCAGAAAAGGCTGCATGCGCCCCCCCCCCCCCCCGCGCCGCCGGAAGAAATCTTCCGGCGAAGTTCCGACGCCCACGCGTCGGCGTGTGGGCTGTTTCCGGAAAAGCTTTTTCAGGACATTGTCTTCTCCTCACAAATCCGAGCCTACCCATCCAATTTAATCAAATTCCGACCACTTTTATATTTTTCCGGCGTGAACAGTGATTTTTCCGGCATGAACAGTAATTTCCAGAAAATTTCTGCTTTTTCCGGTATTATAATGACATTCATATCTGAAGCCTTAACTCACAATCTGTTAGGGGTGTTCGTCGGTCGGTACGGTACGGTATTTAGAAATTTTGGTTCGGTATTTTCGGTATTCGGTTTCGTAAAATGCTATACTAATACTGCACCTAATTATATTCGGTATGGTTCGGTTTTTCTCCTTTCGATTTTGGTTTATTCGGTTCGGTTTATTCGGTCTGAATACTAACTAATACATAGAGTTGTAGACGGTAATATTCTTAATTAAAGTACTCAAAAGTACAAAACTAAAACGTTTGTTGACAAAAGTTTTGTCCAAAACCAACAAAGACCAACATAGAGAGAAAACTTAGAGAAATATCTTTTTACTTGCTTAAAGTTAATTGATGAACTTAGAGAATAAAGGAAAGTAAAATTTTAGATTTCTTATATTTATATTTTTGTTATAATTAATAAAATGTGTATTGTGTAATATTATATATATTTCGGTACGGTATCGGTATTTCGGTATTATCAATAGAATTTTTCTCCCGTGCATTCTCACATGGTATCAGAGCATTAGTGAGAAAACATCGTTGTACGTCATTCCAGCGTTAACCGGGAAGAAAGAACTTAGTCATCGTGCAATTTTTCCAGTGACCTAAGGCTTGTCTACGTGAAAGTCACTTTCTGTCGGTGTTGTGCAAAAACCAACACCACCACGAGGTAGATCACCCCCCAGCGACCAACCCCTTAAAATTTCTCCGACAGAAAAGCTGCCACGCGCCGGCAAGAGAAATTTTCCGGCAAAGGTCCTGGCGCGTGGGCCACTTTCCGGCCACTTTTTCGCGAAATTTCTTCAGGACAACTTGCTCTCCTCACAATTCCGAGCCTACACATCTAGTTCAAATCAAATTCCAACCAATTTTATATTTTTCCGGTGTGAACAATTATTTTTCCGGCGTAAACATTATAATGACATTCGTATCACAAGCCTTTGACTCACAATCCACTGGATCCAATGCAATCCAGATGGTTTCTATACCGGATTATATTGAGTTCCTCAGTATAAAACATGTAAACTGACATCTTCAGGGATAACTTTCGTTGTTCAAACAGATAGTAGCGTGACTTGTGTCTCCCAATCTTCAACCTCTGAGCGTTGGTCATTGATTCAGGTGTATGTGATCATCTGATCATATCTCTTACCTTTAGACTCAGTTCTTTATGTTCCCGGTAGTCCTTTTAATGTCATAGCCGTTAGTCGCTTGGCCAAATCACTTAAATCTGTTGTTTTATTTCTTGATGACCTTGTTTTTATACAGGAATGCAATACGGGACGGATCATTGGTACCGAACGTGAATCAGATGGACTTTATTACCTTATCCTTGCAAAATCACATGGACTCACATCTTGTCTTCATTCAACAACTTGTCCCGTTACTGATTCACTAGATTTATTACATAAACGGTTGGGACATCCCAGTTTGTCAAAACTTCAGAAAATGGCACTTGGCTTATCTCACTTGTCCACTCTAGAGTGTGAATCATGTCCGCTCGGTAAGCGTACCCTCTCCCATTTCCCGCGGCGTCTTGATAATCGAGCAGAGTCACCTTTTGCTTTAGTCCATTCAGATGTTTGGGGTCTTAGTCGGGTCAATTCTACCTTGGGATCCGCTACTTTGTCAGTTTCATTGATGATTATTCCAGGTGCACTTGGATATTTTTGATGAAAAATCGATATGAGTTGTTTTCTATTTTCCAGACCTTCCACGCTGAAATTCAAAATAAATTTGGGGTTTTTATCCGCACATTTCATAGTGATAATGCCCTAGAGTATTTGTCTTCCCTGTTTCAACAGTTTATAAACTCTCATGGGACTATTCATCAAACATCTTGCCCGTACACTTCCCAATAAAATGGGGTAGCCGAAAGAAAGAATAGACATCTTATTGAAACTGCTCGTATCCTACTCATACAATCTCATGTTCCGCTGCGTTTTTGGGGGGATGCAGTTGTTACATCTTGCTATCATATGCCATCTTCAGCTATCCAGAATCAAGTTCTATTCTCTATCCTGTTTCCCCACTTACCTTTGTTCTCTCCTCCACCCCGTGTCTTTGGGAGTACGTGTTTTGTTCATAACCTTACTTCAAGAAAAGATAAGTTAGCTCATCGTGCTCTTAAGTGCATATTTCTGGGTTACTCGAGAACGCCATCGATGTTATTCTCCTGACTTCCAGCGGTTTCTTATGTCTGCTGATGTTACCTTTTTGAAACCCAATCATACTTCACAGGTCCAGATAATCACTTAGATATTTCTGAGGTGCTACCAAATCCGTCGTTTGGAGATTCAGTCACTATCTCCCATTTATCTTCACCACCTAGTCCAGTGCCACCAACTATAGCTCCGGTGCCACCACCCAGTCCAGTTCAACCTTCTACAGCTCCACCACTCCTGACTTATCGTCGTCGTCCGCGCCCAGCATCAGGACCAGCTGATTCACGTCATGCACCTGACCCTGCTAATACTGCAGACTTGTCTCCTCTTAGTCAAGCGATTGCACTACGAAAAGGTATACGGTCCACACTTAATTCTAATCCCCATTAGCCGGTTTAAGTTACCGTCGTCTGTCATCATCCCATTGTGCATTTGTACCATCTTTGTCCTCTGTTTCCATCCCTAAGTCTACAGGTGAAGCACTGTTTCATCCCGGGTGGCGATAGGATATGATTGACGAGATGTCTGCTTTACATACGAGTGGTACTTGGGAGCTTGTCGTTGGGTGTATGAAGTCAAAGTTGGTCCAGATGGCCAGGTTGATCGACTTAAGGCTCGTTTTGTTGCCAAAGGGCATACTCAGATATTTGGACTCGATTACAGTGATACTCTCTCCCGTGGCTAAAATAGCACCAGTCCGCCTTTTTCTATCCATGGCTGTTGTTCACCATTGGCCTTTCTATCAGTTGGACATTAAGAATACTTTTCTTCACGGTGACCTTGAGGATGAAGTTTATATGGAGCAACCACCTGGTTTTGTTGCTTAGGGGGAGTCTAGTGGCATTGTATGTCAGTTGCGTTGGTCCATCTATGGTCTAAAGCAGTCTCCTCGAACCTGGTTTGGTAAGTTCAACACAGTTATTCAGGAGTTAGGCATGACTCGTAGTGAAGCTGATCACTCTGTATTTTATCGGCATTCTGCTTCAAATCTCTGTATTTATCTGGTCGTTTATGTTGACGATATTGTTATTACGGGCAATGATCAAGATGATATTAGTAAGTTGAAGCAACATCTCTTTTAGAACTTTTAGGCTAAGGATCTGGGCAGATTAAAGTATTTTCTGGGTATTGAGGTCGCTCAGTCTAGCTCACGTATTGTGATCTCACAACGGAAGTATGCCTTAGATATTCTTGAGGAGACAAGAATGATAGGTTGTAGACCTGTTGACACTCCGAGGGATCCGAATTCTAAACTTCCGCCAGGACAAGGAGACCCTCTTAGTACTCCTGCAAGATATAGGCGGTTGGTTGGTAAATTAAATTACCTCACAGTGACTAGACCTGACATTTCCTTTCCTGTGAGTGTTGTGAGTCAGTTTATGGATTCTCCCTGTGATAGTCATTGAGATGCAGTTGTCTGCATTCTTCGGTATATAAAATCAGCTCCAGGCAAAGGTTTATTGTTTGAGGATCGAGGCCATGAGCAGATCGTTGGATACTCAGATGCTGATTGAGCATGATCGCCTTCTGATAGACGTTCTACGTCTGGATATTGTGTTTTAGTAGGAGGAAATTTGGTGTCTGGAAGAGCAAGAAACATAATGTGGTTGCTCGGTCTAGTACAAAAGCAGAATATCGAGCAATGACTATGGCGACATGTGAGCTAATTTAGATCAAGTAGTTGCCCAAGGAGTTGAAATTTGGTCAGATTAGTCAGATGGGACTTGTGTGTGATAATCAAGCTGCTCTTCATATTGCGTCAAATCCAGTGTTCCATGAGAGAACTAAACATATTGAGATTGACTGTCACTTTGTTAGAGAAAAGATCTCTTGGGAGATATTGCTACAAAGTTTGTAAAGTCGAATGATCAGCGTGCCGATATTTTCATCAAGTCCCTCACTGGTCCTCGTATTAACTACATATGTAACAAGCTCGGTACATATGATTTATATGCACGAGCTTGAGAGGGAGTGTTAGAATAGTTATGTGACATATGTAATTAGTCCTAGTCTCTTATGTAATAGGAGTATGCTATGTGTTATGTATACATATAAATAAGAGGGTCCAATCAATAAGAGTTTTCTCCCGTGCATTCTCACACTCGGTACATATGATTTATATGCACGAGCTTGAGGGGAAGTGTTAGAATAGTTATGTGAATATATCTAATTAGTCCTAGTCCCTTATGTAATAGGAGTATGCTATGTGTTATGTATACATATAAATAAGAGGGTCCAATCGATAACAATAATTGGGATGAGTCTGGCTCTGATACCATGCTAAATGGACCTTGGGCCTAACTCAACCCCAAAAGCTAGCTTATGAGGTGAGGATTGCTCAACACCATATAAGGAGACCAAGGACCTCAAATTCTTCCGACGTGGGACAACTCAACAATAGTACAACCTAGTGATTTGATTTCTCAATTAACTGATAAAGAAGAGATGTATGCATTCAGATGTGTGGAATTTTTGAAAGATTTAACCTAGTGAAATGTGTTATAATAAGTTTTTGACGCTTTTAATTGTGGGGAAAATAAGAGGAGAAGGGACATGACTACTCACAGGAATCAGTCCTAAAATGCCTTGGCATTTGCAGAGAAGGGTGCATCTCCCTATTAGCCATTTCTCCGTTGCATTCTCACATTTTCCTCATCTAAAGATTTAACCATCTTGCTATTCTCCTTTATTTTTTTGCATACTTCTTTTCATTGTAATTGACTCATGACTGCAAATTTTTGATCAATCTGACTCTTACTCTCTCCTCTCTTTGTGTTTTTCTTTCATGTATGAAGGCTGAGTCCATGGTTGCAGAGTGGAAGGAGTTCCTTTGGGATGTTCCAGAAGAAAGGGTTGCTTTATGGGGTCACTGCCAGACTCTCTTTCTTAGATATTCCTTCCCACCATTACAGGTACTTTAGTTACATTATGAAATAGATGTGACGTCAGCCTACTCTGCTGCTCATTTTACTTTCATACCTGGAAATTTTGTTCATTATTTCTCTTGCTGTTAGTTGAGGATGGGTTGGGGAGGAGGGGAAGTTTAATGAAGAACTGGATTATCTGGACGCCTTTTCGTCTGATGATTGCTTTTATGACTTGTTTTATTTACTTATCTCAGTTGCTACCCTTTTCTGTAGGCAGGATTATTTTTCCTCAAGCATGCAGAGGCAGCGGAAAAAGATCTCCCGGCTAGAGAGCTTCATGAACTATTGTTGCTTTCCCTGCAGTGGTTGAGTGGGACGATTACTCAATGCAACCCGTAAGTGTTTTACTGAGGTCTCCTATTTTACATATTCACTTTTAATAATTCTTGATATGACTCTTGGATAAATGTATCAGAGTTTGTCCCTTGAATCTTTTGAGAGAAATTGAAACTAGAGCATGGCTACTGGCGGTTGAATCAGAGCCTCAAGTGAAAAGCGAAGGAGAGTTTACCCTTTCTAGTCGTGAACCTGCAAGTGGCAAGGGCTCAAGCATTATAGACCGAACTGCAAGCATTATTAGTAAAATGGATAACCACATTAATTCAGTGAGAATCAAGTCTGGGGAGAGGAATGATACAAAGGAAAGTAACCAGTCACATCTCAAGACCACTCAGATGTCAGATTCTAGCTCTTCAGCTGCCATATTTGGCGGTGCAAAAGTGAAAAGGAGAGCCAAAGGCTTTGTACCCTCAAGAAAGTCTTTAGCTGATCCAATGGACAGAAGTACCGAGCCTGAAACTAGCTCCATTAGTTTTAATATAAAGGAGGATTCACAGATACCAGATGAAAACCTTAAAATAGAAGCAACTTTCTCGAAGTGGGAGGAAAGAGTTGGACCTGCGGAGCTAGAACGAGCTGTTCTTTCACTGCTGGAATTTGGACAAATTGCGGCTTCCCGACAGCTTCAACATAAATTATCTCCAGGCTGCATACCATCTGAATTCAAACTTGTGGATGCTGCCCTAAATCTTGCTGCAATTGCCACCCCAAACAACAAAGTGTCGATATTGGTGCTCGATGGTGAACTTCGTTCTGTTATGCAGTCATACCATCTTTTCCCTAATCAACACGTGATTGATGCTCTCCAGGTAGTCAGTTGGTTTTATCTCCTACTTTTCTTTTGGTCTAGCCCTCTTTAGGTTGACACAAAAATGTTTGACTGTCCTTCATATCCATCTCTCCTGAATCATTTCTGCATTTACCGTTCTGACTATTATACGGCACTTCGGCATTTAGTTTCCTGTGTTAGCTTTCGGACAATTGCTCTGAAGTTCCAGAGCTGGAAGTGCATTTATTTCCAATGAGAGAACTGGAGGGCTCAGTGGATGGAGGCGTAAGGAGGTGGGTGGAAGGAGAAAAGGGAAAAGAGGAGGATAGAGGAAGATCATGTGGTCGTCAACTTTATATCTTCTTACAATTAATAACGTTAAATAAGACATTCTGTCAACTGGTGCTCTACCAACATGAAAGATGTCTAGACTTGGCTTGTGTTGCTATTTATGATCAAGACTCTTCCACTTTGACACTTCCATTTTAGCTTTCATCTTTTGATTTGTCTCTTATATCCTTGATTCTTTGCAAGAAAAGAATGAAAAGAATTAATATCTTGTTTAACTTCAGGTACTGGAGAGTTTAGCAATACTCCTAACTGAAGGTAGGGGACGCGGCCTTTGCAGGCGAATAATATCAGTTGTGAAGACTGCAAATGTGTTGGGTATTCCATTTTCAGAAGCATTTGAAAAGCATCCTATTGAACTCTTACAATTGCTATCTCTAAAAGCGCAAGACTCTTTTGAAGAAGCAAAGCTCTTAGTTCAATCACATTATATGCCTGCAGCTAGTATTGCTCAAATTCTTGCTGAGTCGTTTTTGAAGGTACAATCACTTTTGAACTTGATTCCTCTGGGAGTATGGGCACTGATTTCGCCAGAATATTATTATGACATCAAATTTGAGCTTTTGTAGACATTTGCTTAGTTCTTTTACGACTTGATCTAGTAACAAAACACAAAGTACCAAAGTTGTCGTCTATGTAAAAAGTTTGCTGTTCAGTTTGTCTATGATGTTCTCTTTATTTATAAAATTTATCTCATCACAGGGTTTGCTAGCAGCACATCGTGGAGGTTACATGGAATCTCAAAAAGAGGAGGGACCTGCTCCTTTATTGTGGAGATTTTCTGATTTCTTGAAGTGGGCTGAGCTTTGCCCCTCTGAACCAGAAATAGGCCATGCTTTACTGCGTTTAGTTGCCACTTGTCAAGGAATACCACATGCCTGTGAAGTAAGTGTATTGTCCTTTAGGTCTTCACCCATTTGTCAACATAATGAAAGCCCTGTTCTGTAAATCATGGACTTACTGAGTTAGTGTGCATGTTCAATAAAAAGATGGTAACGCTATGTGGGAGCTTTTGCTCTTTAATTTTTAATTATAACGGCCTAATTGAAGTCACGTATTTTTAATTATAACGGCCTAATTGAAGTCACGTCCTCTTTTTGCAAAATTTATTCTTCAGGTTGAGCTTCTCATTTTGTCCCACCACTTCTACAAGTCCTCGGCATGCCTTGATGGAGTCGATGTTCTTGTTGATCTTGCATTCAAAAAGGTGGAGGCTTATGTATCGGAGGGTGATTTTCCATGTTTAGCTCGCCTGATAACTGGAGTGGGGAACTTCCATGCACTTAATTTCATTCTTGGTATCCTTATTGAAAATGGTCAGCTCGATCTTCTTCTTCAGAAGTTTTCAGCTGCTATCGATGCCAACGCTGGCACTGCCGAGGCAGTAAGAGGATTCAGAATGGCTGTTCTCACATTACTCAAGCAATTTAATCCCAATGATCTTGACGCGTTTGCCATGGTTAGTACTTTTTCATTTTCATGTCAAATAGATGCTTCATCCTCCCACTTTAATCCTTTCTGCTTTTTCTCCCGAAAATTGTTTTCATTTCCTCAAAGCAGAAATATATGCATCTTTTAGAGAGTAAATAACATGCATCTCTCTATTTCCCCGTAGGTTTATAGCCATTTTGATATGAAGCATGAGACGGCTTCTCTTTTGGAGTCACGAGCAGAGCAATCAAGTAAGGAGTGGTCCCTCCGATCTGACAAGGATCAGACTGATGAGCTCTTGGCTTCCATGCGGTACTTCATTGAAGCTGCTGAAGTTTACTCATCAATTGATGCTGGCAACAAAACACGCCAAGCTTGTGCACAGGCATCACTTCTCTCGCTACAGATTCGGATGCCAGACTTACACTTCCTCAATCTGTCTGAAACTAATGCAAGGCGGGCACTGGTCGAACAATCCCGTTTCCAAGAAGCACTAATTGTTGCTGAAGCTTATGGCCTTAACCAGCCAGGTGAATGGGCCCTAGTACTTTGGAATCAAATGCTCAGACCAGAGCTCGTTGAACAGTTTGTGGCTGAATTTGTTGCTGTGCTCCCCCTTCAACCCTCGATGCTTCTCGAACTTGCTAGATTTTATAGGGCTGAAGTGGCTGCAAGAGGAGATCAATCCCAGTTTTCCGTGTGGTTGACAGGGGGAGGGCTACCAGCTGAATGGGCAAAGTATCTTGGGAGATCATTTAGATGTTTGCTGAGAAGGACTAGGGACTTGAGGTTGCGATACCAACTGGCTACCATCGCAACTGGTTTTGTCGATGTGGTTGATGCATGCAATAGAGCATTTGATAAAATCCCTGAAAATGCTGGACCTCTTGTCCTGAGGAAAGGTCATGGTGGAGGTTACCTTCCACTGATGTAAGCCTCGAACATTTACTATATCAGTTTTGAATTTTTGTCCAAGTTAAGCTTTAGTAGGAAGCAGCATAAATTCATGAAGACACAAAATAGGTGGTGTAGGTTTGATGAGTTGATGATCTGCAATTTTTGGCATCATTTTATTTGTTCATTTACCCATATTCTTTCCGACGTAACTGAGGCCGGCTGAACAGAGTGCAGTTTTGTTATTTAAGAATGTATATTGAAGTACATGTATATTGTTGTACAATATTCTTTTGTGGATATGCAATGTAGGTGGGTGGAATTTCATTATTTTGTGCTCTCCTTCTAGTTTACTTGACCTAGCATAAACAAGAGTTTAATTTACAACAAGAATTTACGACCACTTCTACTAAACCGTTAAGGGAGAAAAAATATATTTGTATATTCACTTGCACGTGCACATATATAAACATATGAGAAAAAATTATTCATGCGACTTTTCTTTTTGGGTTCTAAATGGAGGATTAAGAGGATCTACACTAGCCCAACCTAGACAAACCCAAAAAAGTTTGATAATGCGGGTCACCTCTCACCCTCAGCGACCCAGCCCAATTCTATCCCAAACTCACACTCCAATCATATACACACCCTTTCAGACTGCGCCTCTCTCAATATAGACAATTAATTGCCTGGGAAAAATCAACAACACGATCTCAGTTGCGAAGTGACACTGAGTGTCAATCCTTCAAGATCGAGCAAAGATCTCAAACGTCCCAACGCGTAATCCAACAGCCTCCAAACGAATTATAACCAGGCAACTGAAGAGATGCTTTTATTTCCAAGCATAATTGGCGGTCTACCCAAGAAAACCCCTCTCTATCGCGAACCCAAACAACCTTAGCAACCAACAGAACATCACTCCCCTAACGATGTCAACCCACTGGACTTGATGCCGGAATCTTGACTGGGAGATAGCACTGCAGGGCCACTCGCAGTCACTACAAATGATAGATGGGCCAGTCCCAATATCCATCATCATCCAAGACGCACGCTACCTTGCACGGCTAGAGACCTACTTTCTCCACCATGGCCTGTCAAACTTCGACCACCAGCTATGGCTGTCCACCCTCATCCAAGCCTAATACATGGGCACCCAACAACCCTTGTCGCATGGGCACCCAACAACCCTTGTCACCAGAGGAGCTCAACAACCTGATGGGACAACTCTGTCAAACAATGCCCTTTTCTCCACTCATGGACGTAAATACACCACTCCCATCACCTGCCTTTACCATGTGACCATTGGTAAATCAGCCGATTTCCCCAACACCGACTCAGTCCAATGGACCAACTAATCAAAGAGAAGAACCAGACCCTAGTGTACCTCAAGGAGTCCAACGCAGATCTAGAAAACATTCTGAAAAAATTAGGAGTCCCAAAAACAAGAGTACTCCTCATGCAAGAAGCTCAGGAGATCGAGTTGAAAGAGTCGTTCAGAGAAATGCTTATTGCTCTCTGCCCTAGAAAGCTCACAAGTTGCAAACTAAATCTCCCAAGTTCCCTCATCTCCAAACTTAGATAACTCGGTAGTGGCCCTAAACCCTTGCTAGGTAGAGTGAAAGTGACCCTGTGGGAAAGGGGAAGGGCCTCAAGAAGAAAGCTCCATCTCAAAATCCTTTACTGATGAACTTCATAATATGAAATGTGAGGGGAGCCAATAGTACTGAGTTCTGCAGGCACAGAAGGACATTCCTTGAGAGCATCCCTTGATCAACCTCTTAGGTACTCTGAAATCAAGAAGGCCATGGGCTGTTTCAAACCATTTAAGGCACCTACGCCTGATGGGCTACACCCGTTCTTCTACCAAAAATAGTGGAACATCCTATCTACCCAAGTCACTAACTTTTGTCAGAAGGTATTCACCAATTCAACCATCCCCCTGAAGTTAATAGGACCCTCATGTGCTTGATCCCTAAATGCCAAAATGCTACTATGCGTAAGAGCTTTAGACCAACTGGACTGTGTAACACAATATACAAGCTTGTCACTAAGATCATAGAGAATAGGATAAAGACCTTACTTCAGACTATAAATGGGCTCACACAAGCCAGTTTCCTATCAAATAGGAGGGCTGCTGATAAAGTCATAATTGTTCAGGAATACATCACCCATTTCCAAAAGATTAAAGGCAAGAATGCTAACATAGTCCTAAAGATAGACTTAAAGAAAGCCTTTAACAAACTTGAGTAGTCTTTTATTAGGGACTCCCTAATGTTCTTCAAGTTTCCACCTAAATTGATCAATCTGATCCTCTCCCATATCTCTTCTAGTTCCATATCCATCCTAGTCAATGAGAACCAAACTGAGACTTTCAACCCTACTAGAGGAATGAGGCAGCGTGATCCTATCTCTCCCTACCTAATCATTATTTGCATGGAAAGGCTTTCTAGGAATATTGACCAAGCAGTCCTGAGAAAGGACCGGCTTCCAATTACCATCAGAAGGAATGGCCCAAAAATTTCACACATTTTCTTTGCTGATGATTTCACACACTTTGGTAGAGCCAATAAGAAGAACTGTGATGCTATCTCGGCAACCTTAGAAGAGTTTAACAATGCCTCAAGCCAAAAGGTTAACTTCCAGAAATCCAAGGTTATCTTCTCAGCAAATTGCAAAGAGGATTGGGCTAATAGCTATGAATTTGGTAAGTATCTAGGTTTTCCCATTTCCACAAAAGTCCTGCCAATAGGAACTTCAATTCATTATTGATAGCATGAATACTAGACTGGCCGGCTGGAAAACAAAGACGTTAAACATGGTTGGCCGTACAACCTTGGCAAAAGCTAGCCTCGGAAGCATCCCCAACCATGTGATCAATTATATAAAGTTACCCTCCCACATCACCAACTAGATAGATAAAATCTAAAGAAACTTTATATGGGGCACAACAACTGATAAAAGAAAACTGCACATGATCAAATGGGATATAATTACGAAGCCAAAGAACATGAGGGTCTTGGTCTTCATCTAGCCCACATAAAAAACAAAGCCAGCCTGACTAGTCTAGCTTGGAGATTATACCAGAGCACAAACACAATGTGGGCTAGGATTCTGATGGGGAAGCACTATAGTGGTAACCAGGTTAGAGCTATACCTAAGACTAGGACTTGGCAATGCATTCAAGAAGGTTGGAAGGTTTGTATTAAGGCCTCTAGATGGGTTGTCCATAAAGGGATAGAGTCAACTTCTTTACTAACAACTGGATCCCCAATATGCAACCCCTTAACTCAATCCTCCATGGGCCTTGGCACAACTCTGACTTGTCTCTAAAGATAAGCTCTATCATCCACAATGGGGAATGAAACCTTGATGATGTCCACTACCCCATCCCCATGGACATTAATAGTGTTATACACTCCACCTTCATCCCTGTTTCTAGCCGCTCTAAGGATAAACTTATCTGGAACCTCAATAAAAATGTGCTTTTTAGCTCCAAATCAACTTACAACCTCATTAGTTCTGAGCTCAACCCCAGTATTAGCCAAGATGACTCCTTGGATTTGGAAGCTAAAAGTCCCTAATAAGATAAAAATTTTCACTTAGATGATGCAACACAACAGATTTCCCACTGCTAAGCACCTAAATAACATATGCTTAAATGTAAGCCCAATATGCTATTTCTGCTCCTCTGGAGTGGAGGACATAAGCTACATCTTCTTTGAATGCATCAATGCAAAAGCATTCTGGCTGGCCTTGACACACGAGTGTACAAACCAGGTTGTCATCCACGTCTTGTGTTTTCAATGGTTCACTGGGAGGAAAAATGGCACAAAGTCAAGAACATGTGCTTCAATGATGCTATTGACTGGAAATCCCTTCTACCTTTCTGCTTTTAAAGCCTAAGGTTCACAAGAAACAACAATGTTTTCGACAAAAAGAAGAACCTCACCCCTGTTAAACAAACTATTGCTAGAGCTACTGAATACTATCACATTGAATGGGAGCCTCCACCAAATGGCTCCTATAAGCTAAACACTGATGGGGTGCTTGCCATAAAACATGAGTAAAAGGGGTTGGGGGTGTCTTCAGGAACATCAGGGGTGACCGGGTGCTAGGATACATAAGGGGCTTACCACATACCACCAGTATAGAGGCTGAACTCCATGCACTTTGGCAGGGCCTCAAAATAGCCCTTGACCACAACTTCACACCTCTACAAATCTGCACTTGATTCTGAACAAGTTGTAAGGATGATAAATGAGGGAAACCTCCACTATAACTCTATTATTTTTGAATGCAGGTCATTGATGGAGCAACTGTATAATCCAACACCAACACTGGAACATAATTTCAGAGAGCTGAATCAGGTGGGGGACCTCCTTACAAAGGAAGGAGCAGCAAAGAAGTTGTTTGGTAGGACAGAAGTTTTGGCAGGTCCTCCGGTGTTTGTAAACAAAGCCCTGTGGGCAGACATCCTAGGAACTGTTTTTGTACGTAACATCAGGGGAAATCCCATTGTAATGCAAAACAATGACAATGCAACTCATGAGAGCAGTAGCTCTCAAACAATGGTGTAACTATTTTTGTTATATTTTATATAGTTATCCAGTTTACCGGAAAAAAAAAAGGATCCACACTATTGAGTTACAGCAGAAAGGCTTAAAGCTAACCTGAATCTTACATCAATAATTTTTTTGTGCATGGGAGGAAAGGACAAAGAAGAAAAGAGAAAATCAACGATAGGATAATGCAAAGTAAGTACAGATGTCAATTAGAAATTTTTTTTAAGCCAATATTGAGCTAAAAAACACAAAAAAAAATTCTGACCGAAATAACATTAAATAATTAATTGGCTTGTTTCATTGATTTGCACGATTGCAACACAACCTAAAGATAATAATGAAAAATATTCCAAGTGGCAAAATCTCACTTGGGCACATTCTAACACAAGAAAGCAAAAGCTGTTAAATGGCCTATCAAATTTGACAGCTTTCTATCACCAGAGATGCTACTTCTTGTTGCTACTTTGTATAGTAATTCCAAGGACAGCTTAGCTCTTTACCTCTATGAATATTTTCTAGCACAGTCAACATTCTGCAGATGGCGGCAATACTGAGTAGCAACTAAATTTTATATATTCATAACATGCAGCTAGTTGCAAGAAAGTATAGAAGCTAATCTTGCTTTGAGGCTGCATTATCAGGACGATTTTGTTCAAGGTATCGCTTTGTCCTCTCAAGAACACCAAAGAATATTGATCCACCAATGCCTATCCAAAGCACTCTTGGCCCAATGCCCTATAACGAAATTAAATTCCAAACTAACAGAGGTCAACAATTATGTGTCAGATATCAACTAATGAGTTTTAGATCAAAACATACACATTCATATTTATTGCACATCACAAAAGAAAGAAACTCAAAAGACTTGGGAGAAATGTGGGAAAATCCTTGTGTCGGTCCTTAGCAGCTTCTATTTGATGGAATATTAGGATGATGCATCCAAAGTATAATGTTAAGAGAAGATGGCCAAAAGTACATGAGTTTTATTTATATGCAGGGCACAATGAGGAAAAATGCATGGTATCAGCTAATGACAATATTAAGGTCCCATCGAAATCAGGCCTGGTTATGTAGTATGGAGCTATCAAAAATTAGTGATCAATAAAGTAAAGGACCACAAGACAGTGACTCTTTTTAAGTTTGTATACCCCTCGTAGTCTCGAGAAAGAAAATGCGGAAAAGGTGCGGTAGGGATGCTAAGCTCTTTCATCATCCATTTGATTTTCCATAAAGGAGACAAATAAAGAAACCAAGAAAATAAGCAGTCTCCAGGATAAAAGAACCCAGATATGGGTCCTAGTACTGCAGTCTAAAAGGAATTGTGGGATCCCTCTACCTTTAGAAGTGCTGGAGCTCCTTCTTCTGCAACAATAGTCCTCACACAATCAACGATGCCTTTGTACTGGTTGGCAGAACCCTGCACAGGAACAAGACTAGAGTTTTCACATTACCTAAATTAAATGGAAAGTAGTCTTGCAATTTATGGAAGTCTCATTTTATTATAGACATCCATGCATGGGATGAAGAAATTAGGAGACACAGATCGTTTGAGTACCACGTGAAAAAAGTACCTGAACCATTAACCTTGTCTTAATGACATCAAGAGGGGTAGTTATAGCTCCAGTTAGAGCACCTGCAAAAAGTAGAGGTAATCATTGATAGCTTTAGAGCGAGTTCATTGTCTACATGCAGAAGCAGGGAAATCATATATTTACTGCAGCAACATGAGAAGTTATAATTGTAGACAGGCTAAACATTAGGAATTTCAGTTATTCACATTTCCTACAAAACAGTAACTTAGTCATATAATCATGTCAAATTATCGCTCAGTGCTGCATATTCATTCACTGAAATGGCGATTTTACATTCTTTCTTCGTGGCCTAAAAAATACTTTGCGGCATAAGTTTTAACAGGTTTCATTCATGCAATTATTTTTTGTTTATTTTTGACAAGTAATGAGAAGATTTCATTGATGTGTTCCAGCAATAATTCTGGTAGGGCAATGTATAATTGCAAGATCTTTTGAGGAGTTCTGGTATTGGCCCAAAGAATTTTTAAATAGCTGGTTCATTCTACCGACTCTCCAAGAGTAAGATTAAGAACCGTGCAATTCAGTTTTCTACTATTCACAATTCATAGGACCTGGATTTACAGAACTTCAAGCAAATGGCAAATTTGTGTTTTGTTCTTGAACTGAAGTTATGCTTTATCATTTTGCGCCACCAATTTATTAACCCAAATCAGGAATAGTCAAAATCATGGGGTCATTTTGTGGTCCAGTCAGTTATGGGTGATTGTTGACTCACACAAAAACCAATGCAATTGTGCTATATAAAAATTTATGTCTACATTTCGTGATACTGCAGGATTACATGAAAGAGCCAGCGACACTCTCTACGCAGCAGCTGAATCCTCAACTTAAATATTATAAATGAAAGTCAACATGCCATAGTCAGAGAACTACAAATGAATTGACATGTAATAGGGCTTTGAAGGTGGATTACCAGCAAAAGCACCAATAACAGCATTCTCTGGATCATTCAAGTCCCTTTTTGCCTGGTACGAAGCACATAAAGCAGCTTTGATATTAGTAGTAATTTCAGAGACTAGTGTCGTATCTTATTCAATCAAACAGTAATGTATTTCATCATTTCCATCTTTGATGGCAAGTCGAAAAGCAAAATCAGCAATGTAACGTTCCTCGTGTTTCTTAGTTCAAGAATATTCCATGAACGTTTGATGCTAATGAAGTGAGAAGTCAAGCAAGGAAGGAGAAAGACAAGAAGAAACGAGCTCAGAGAATTTCTAATCAACTTTTGAATACACCAGTTTAAGCAAAATCTTTTCTTATTCTCTTTAGCTCATACATCAAAATTTAGACTACATGCAAATGAAGCTCTATCACACATATGTAGCCAACAGCGAAATGGGTAAGTTTTCTATGAAATTAATGAGAAGTTGCACTCAACATCTTGGAAAGCAGGATACTTACTGCCAGCTTATAACCTATCCGCAGCTGCTCATAGATACAAAATTGGATGGCGTCAAATGGCAAATCTCGAAGTAGAAATGACCCATATCCCTACAAAAGTCCCCATATTACGATAAAATAAACCAATTTTATATCTATCACGTAAATGTTGGACCTAACTATCCTTCGCAAAAAAAACTGAACCAATTCTACGCAAAAACTGTTTTGAAATACAAAGGACAAATGGTGCTGGAACTGTGTGCAAGATATGTGACATTTAAAAAACTAGCATACCGCATAAAGACCTTTAAACCCTTCCTTAGAAACAATTAGGCGAACAGCATCAGGAGCCGAAGCAAATTGCCTAGTCTGCATTCGCTGTTTAATGACCTGTAGTCTCAAGAAAGCAAATGCAATCAATAGATTTACAAAGAGGGTTATCCTAAACGGGCGAAATAAGAAAAAGATAAGGAGAATCTTGATATTCAGGAAAGTGAGAATCTCAAAAAAACTTCATTCACCTCAGTTGGAACACGAACGAAAGAAGCAGCAATGCCTCCTAAAGCACCAGCAGTCTGCATGAAGTTTGGAAGCTCTTATTTATAAACAGAATTCACACTGTATAAGAGTAAAATGCATGCTTCAGATGTCAACCACAGCGATATAAAAGCAACTTTTTTCTTGAAAACTATTCAAAATACCATAAGAATGTATAGGCGTAACTTGAAGAATAGTGGCCTGAGAAAAATAATTTCGTGGGGATTCCAGGTAGGGTTAAACGTAAGAGCATTTTACAGGAGAAATATTTATAATTTATGAGGTGAAAAAGAAACATGTTATCAGTAACCAGGAATTAGTGTGTGCTTGATAGACTGCAAGATTTGCATGATGTTATTCCTTTTCTTATTTTAATTGCATCTACGTTTCTTCTAGCCAATTACCTGAGTTTCCTAATGTATCACCTCGTCTAAGTACACCGATATTTTGTTCCATTTAAGTCATCAAATTCTTCTACATGTGGCACCTCTTTCCTTTTTTCGTAGGGAACAAATGACCAAGGAATAGCATATGCCATCAAACACTCTCTAGAAAAGTTTTAAGAACGATTTCTAGTCACAGAAGTTCTAATAATAAATTTGGTCTATGTCATGTCACAAACTAGAAAACAGGACCTAGTGCAATCATGACAGTGGGAGAAGAAATATTCTCACAAGATGGGCCACAGCACTAAGATTTTCAGGAAGCATCTTCAATAACTTTTGCTTTGCCGGTTCATATACACCAACAAAAATGGCAGAAGCCCTGCATAAAAGAACAGGATCAATAGAGATCACTACTAAATTTCCTCACGGAAGAAACCATACAAGAAAATAGGACTGTTCACCTCAGGAAATAAAAGCTAGTTAGGTTTGGAAAAGGGAATTTCATTTGCATCGGGTTGACAACAGTTCAGGTGTAAATACTTCTATGCTATTACACGGTATTTCTTTAGTAATACTTACGGTAGGACTCCAGCAAGATTTCCAGCAAGCCCAGAATACAACCCTTTCAAGGCTATTTGTCCTCCACCACGAGCTGCCTGCACAGGGAAACAGGTTAATAACAATTTTAATCAAAGCCAAGACACCCTATATCATAAACATTTCTCTTGTTTCCTTGAACTGGACATCTAAAATACCTGCTGTTCCAGAGGACATGCAAATGCTAGAATTGAAGAAAGAATTCAAGATCAACCGGAGTAATGTAAATTTAAATGAAGAAAGCCTGACACTTTGCATTCTGACTATTTTAATAGCAGAAAATCTGAATATGAATAAGACAAAAACATGAAAAGCAATGCTCAGCTGTGTACAAATGCTATATCAGGGAGACCATGCAACAGAACATGACTATGAATACTTCAACAGTTTATTCTGTCTAAATTATCTATCTACTCTCTCTTTCTCTCTTTTATCCAGCCTGTCAACATAAGGAGCAAATAGTCTCGATAATCTTAGCAGACACCAGTCTAGCATAGTAGCATTGCATACATAATTGAAATTGACTTGTGATTATAAACAGGGATATTTAATAGTTGACTTTCCTGCAGTCGTGTTTTAATTGTATCAATGGGATATAAAGCTGTTTCAACGACAACGCCTGCTGTCCCTCCTGCTATGACACCCTCTGCACAAAAATGACAAGATTAGAAGCACCAAACCTCAAAAAAAAAAAGGAGAAAAGAAAACGTTTTTGTCCTATATCAGTGTTGCTTATTACAAATTTCTTCTTGTTAGAAGTTAGGGACTCTATTTTTTCACTTTTCGTACCCACCTCCCAGGCAGTCTGAAATAGCAATAATGCATCATAAGTTTATGAGCACCAAGTTGGTCCAGGGAAAAAATTATTCTGCATTTTGATAGGTTTATCACTTGATTTTTTTTGATTGGTGGGTTTAGCACTTGAATTTATACATATATTTACACTTTCTCATAGATATCAAATTGACAAGCCACTATTGCTACAGCAGTTCACATTCAATTTGAAAAAAATAAAAGACAGAGAGAGAGTGGTAATATATGACAAGCATGCTCCAATATCGTCATGGTATTACTATAATTTCAGAAGACATACCAAATACTATACGTAAGAAATCAAATGGTTTCTCTTCTCCACTGTTGACTGATGCGAAGAACTTTTTTGGTACCATCTGAAGGTTATCCATTTTTCTTCCAGATGCATCTGCAAAATCAGACCACCTCATCAAGAAAGAACAGGGAAACCTAAGATAAAGAATCAATATAAATCTACATCCTAATATGACGTAATGCATGGGTAATCTTTTCTCTCTGTTTGAATAACAAATCTTCAAATCACTAAGATAAACCATACTTGATTGAGAAACCTTTAGCTTCTTCTTAAGTATATTATGTCCAAGAGACAAGAACATTCTAATAACTGAATAGATGACATGCCAAACCATCCTGCTACCTCTCCATTTCATGCTTGTTTTGAGCAGATTGGTATCCAAGACATCAGCTAAAGAATAGTTAGCTAATCTCATTTGACAATTAAAGTTGAATGTACTCAAAATTGATGAAAAGAAATATTTCACAATTATCGTAGTATCACATATTAGTGATCAGATATGTAAGTTGAAATACTTGCACTTAATATAACATCAACATTGTTTAATCAAAATATCAACAGTTTTCCATCTTCAAGTCATATTAGTACGAAAAATCACTAAACTCCAGTAAATATTTAAACCAGTAATTGAGAGTGTCTAGTAACCTTAGACTAAATATCCAGATCTCCAATGTTCAAGAACTAGAACCCCCTAAAAATATATATTTACCTTATTCATCATTCTTTGCCACAGAGGGGACTAGCGGAAACCCTACACGGCTACAGCCCCGTATCTTCGGGTGGATATGCAGATTCACTTATATCAATTCATTAATTATTTATGTTATGATGGTGGTGTCTGGACCAGCTTGTGTGCACCTCGACTATTTCACTGATACCTTGTACCTCCCACGAGCACAAGTCCCAGGTAACTCTGCTTACAACAAGGCTTAGGCAGATGATAAGTGCAGGGATTTGATACCTCATGGTTTTCCTCCCCTTCGTTGACCACTAGGCCAATTGACTTATATCAATTACTAATTCGATTTCCAAATATGATTATACCTGCACCCACATTAATGCCAATGCATCCTTTTCTCCAGGAGCATAAATCTGCTTCGATCAACACTCGAAATCTCAAACCAAAAATATATCATCACAATAACCCTAGCATTAATTGGAATTCATTATACCCCCCATCCCCCCAAACACACACACCCCAAATTACCATCTATATCTTAAAATGTCAGTCTACAAAGGATTCAACACCATTTCCATTAGCAGACACAATTAGACTCTGCCATTCTTACTACATAGCAGACACAATTAGACTCTGCCATTCTTACTACATTGAATCAGCACTATGTTAAGTTACATACATAATAACAGCCCATGAAAAATGGGCAAAATCAGAAAGAGTAAAAGATGCAAATTTTACAACTTTCAGTAAAAACTGGAGAGTTGTGAATTACCTGAGGCTGCAAAAGAATTCTTTGTATCCAAAGCTAATGCAAAAGGTCCCATTTTGAAGCTTTAATTCTCACCTCTTCACCCATATACATAAACGCAACAGAAACTTGAGAACTTTTATCATACCATTTTCAAAATTAAGGAAAAAGAAAAAAGGAAACAAAAAAAAAAGAAAGAAAAATAGTCGAGAAATTCAAAATTATTAATGGGGTTGGATTAAAATTACCAGTTATTGGGAAGTTGGAAGTGAAAGATAGCAGAGAGTTAGCTTCTGGTTCTTGAAAAGCCGTTGCTATCTATATTATAGCATCCATGTGTCAGAGCTCAGCGATGTACAGACGTTTTTGCATGTGGGTACAATACCTACGAAGCAATATCGTTAATTCTCTTTAACATTTAGACTAACGTTACATATTGCAAGAAATAAATAGGAGTGTAACCATGTGTTAATTTCTTTTTTCATTTAAGAAAAAAAAATAAAAATAAAGGAGGGTTAACTTTTTGCCAAAACTTTTTTCAAGTTTTTAGTTGTGCTTGTTTGATAGTTTTTCCGGACTTACAAAAGTTGTGGTAGGATTCTTTCGTCCTTAATCGGTAATGAAATAAATTAATTTAATGAGTATTATGTCGTGCGAATCCAAATTAATTAAGTTCCAATATGAATATAAGATACCTGATGAAAAATTAATAATTTTTCTGAGAGAAAAAAATTAAGCTTTTAAAAAACGTGAAAATGACTTTTAGATAAATTATTTGACTTGCAAATAAGTTTAAGGTATTTTTTCACATTAGATAATAAAATACATGAAAAAGATTTTTGTTATCTTCATTTTTCTTTTTATCCTTAAAAATAAATGCCAAAAAAAAAAAACATTTCTTTATTTTTTGGATAATAAAAAAAAAAAGCAGCACTATAGAGAAGTTAATTTCTAACGAACAAAAGCATAAACTCCTCTCTTCCATTATTTCAACGGTTGTAGGAAAATTGAAGAAAAAAAAAAAAGAAAAAAAAAATAATGCTTGCCCGCTTTCCTCTCTCCTTGACATTAGCTCATGCATTCATATTTTTTCTTACCTTCAAAGCTTGAAATAAAACTACATTTTGCTCATTCCCATTTCTCCCTTCAAATCATCCCCTTCCCATTTCACCATTTTCTAAACAACTTACACTTTAATTAATTTCTTATAAGTATTTGGTGCATAATTACCTCAGAATTATAAGCACTGAATATAATCTACGTATAGCGGCTAGTCAGCACTAGCAATGGCTCATATTAAGATGTTGATATGGGCATGTTGCTTGGCGCTATCGACTAGTTTTGCCTATGGTCTTGGTGTTAATTGGGGTACACAAGCTGCACAAACTTTGCATCCTACAGCAATTGTTCAAATGCTCAAGGATAATAAAATTGATAAGATCAAATTATTTGATTCTGATCATTGGACTGTTAAGTACTTTGCTGGTACTGGTATTGAGGTTATGCTTGGAATTCCAAATAATCAGTTGGGTAAATTTGCAGATGATTATGACTTTGCCAAGGATTGGGTAAAAAATAATGTCAGCACACATTTGTATGATGGAGGTGTTAATATTAAGTAAGAACCCCTTTTTCTATCTCTTTATTCNAAAAAAAAAAAAAAAAAAAAAAAAAAAAAAAAAAAAAAAAAAAATTCAATCTCGATGCACAAGGTATCCTATGTACATGCAGGGTCGGGAGAAGGGTTTGCATCTCAAATGGTGTGATGTATACAACCTACTCTAATACAAGCATAAGTGTTTGCTTTCACGACTCAAAGTCGTGACCTATAGATCACAGAGAGATAATTTTAGGGATTGTTACAGAAATAGCTGGTCTGATTCACTATTTACTTTTTCTAGTCGATATATATAGATTATACGTTGGTTATACACAGTTATACATATATTATACATGAATTTTAGATATGTTATATATCCGTCGGCTATTTTTAGTCTAAGAAATTAGGTGAACGATTATTTGGGTTAATTCTTCATAATTTTATCATTGCTCCAAAGCTCCATTTCTTAGTTATTCTTTTGAGTGATACGAAAAACATGATAATATCATGCTTCTCCTTTTTATTTTTTGTTTAGGATTTTATAGTAGCATTAATTATAACGGTTTGTTTGACTAGACATTACACTTTGTCTCTTCTCGAATAGCCTTTGCTGAAAGATAGGTAACTTTACAAAATTGTATAGATCATTTACTCGAGCAAGGGTCTTTATTTTCTAAAGCAAAAATTATATTTTGGACCAAATTTGTTTAGCTAAAACAAAAAATATAAAGGATTTCAATAACGAGAACGAACGATTTTATTGCAGAGCGTAACTTTTAAATGTAGTTAAAAGAATTTTTACACTATCAGGCCCCCTAACAGATAACTAACTGTCCATAATAGTTAGATTAGTAACATAAAAAATGGGCCATGTAACCTGACAACAGACTAAAATAAGCTGATAAAATAAAAAAAAATAAAAAAAAAAGGTCTTTGATTGTTTAAATTCCTTATTGCATTGTTACGTCATATATAGAGCAATTGCTTTGAATACTGAATATTCTTTTTGTGGATTGACTATAACTTGTTAATGTTTCAAAAGGTACGTTGCTGTTGGAAATGAACCATTCTTGAAATCATACAACGGTTCATTCATGAAATCAACATTTCCAGCATTACAAAATGTTCAAAAAGCTCTCAATTCTGCTGGACTTGAAGACAAAATCAAAGCAACAATCCCACAAAATGCCGACGTTTATGAATCCGGTAACTCAGGTCCATCACAGGGCGATTTTCGATCAGATATCAGAGACTTGATGCAAAAGATCTGTCGATTTTTCAAGGACAATAACGCTCCGTTCCTCGTAAATATTTACCCTTTTCTTAGTCTCCACGAGAACAAAAATTTTCCTATTGAATTTGCATTCTTTGATGATAAAGCCAAGCCTGTACGTGACAACGGAATATCGTACACTAATATGTTTGATGCTAATTTAGATACTTTAGTTGTGTCATTGAAAAAAGCTGGTTCTCCAGGTGTAAAGGTAATTGTTGGAGAAATTGGTTGGCCAACAGATGGAGACTTATATGCAAATGCCACTTTGGCTAAAAAATTCTATAGTGGATTTTTCAAGAAAATGGCTACAAAAAAAGGAACTCCACTTTACCCTGGATATATCGAGTATTATCTTTTTAGTTTAACAGATGAGAATCAAAAGAGTATTGCACCTGGAAGTTTTGAACGTCATTGGGGTATTTTTAAATATGATGGACAACCTAAGTTTCCAATGGATTTCACTGGACAAGGACATGAGTCAATGCCTGTTGGTGCAAAGAACATCAAATATTTGGAGAACAAATGGTGTGTTTTGAACAAATATGCTGAAGATATAGGTAAACTACGAACTTCTATTACTTTCTTATTTTCTTAAATTATATGATATTCGATTAAGATGAGCTTCAGTGATTATAGTAGTTAATACAGCCAGTCAAATGTAGGCGAGATTGGTCGAGTAACCATATTGGAGCTTGATGGACTTAAACGAAGCAACATAAGTAGTGATGATTACTGATAATAAAGAGGTGGCAAATGGGGAATCTTAGTAGCTCAGTTGGTTGACTACCTGAACTTTCAACTTGTTGGTTAGGGTTCGATTCCCCATCTTGTAACCCCCTACCTCATTACAAAAATACAAAAAATTAGAGATGGAGCAGGTTGAGTCAAACTTGGACAAAACAAAACAGGTTAAATCAATAAACGAGTTATGGCTTAACTCACCCAGGATTTGCTCGGTCAAAATAGATCATAATAACGGATCATAACCTAACTTGTCCAATATAACTCAACTTTCCTTCCTTTTCTATTTCGCTTTTGCACTAAGAAAAAAAGAAAGCTAGTGTATTTTTTCTTAAATTATTAGCTAATGGTTTTTCCAAATTTATATAATTTTCATTCTCCCATTTTTATTTTATTTTTTAGTTTTGTATTTTTGGTGTTTGAATAGCATTTTGACATGTTGGGTTATACTATTTGACACTTTTGACCCAATAATTTGATGGGTCGTTTCGGGTTCAACCCGTAGTCTTTCGGTCTGTTAAACTTGATCGGGTTAGGGAGGGTACTAAAAATGAATTAATTTTGTCACTTCTAATTATAACCAAGTCTAAGAAATTGAGACGTTGTTATTGTTGAACAGGTAGACTACCTTCGAGCGTACAATACGCTTGCTCCAGGTCCGATTGCACGGCATTATCTCACGGAGGATCATGCAACAAGTTGGATGCAGAAGGAAATGTTTCTTATGCATTCAACATGTATTATCAAATGAATAGTCAAGATGTGGAATCATGTGTATTTGATGGATTGGCACAGATTGTAGAGAAAAATGCTTCAACTGGTTCATGCCTATTCCCAATTGGTTTAGAGAGTGGTGGAGTTAGAATTGGTTTGGATGCAATGCTTCACATTCTTGCTGGTTTCTTTTTCTTTTTGGCAATTCTAGTCTAGACTAGAAAATTAATTGACAAGTTAATTTGCTTTTGAATGTCATGTATATATCAGCCACACATGTTTGGTTGAATAAATAACAGAAGTATTAAATAATATTTACTCTGTTGAAACTTAGATGTCTCATTTTGTATGGATACAAATTGTTACAAGATAATGAAGTTTTGCTGTACAGAATGGAAAAAGAAATTTTGCAGTATTTTAGATGAGGATTTTAATTTTTACTATGTTAACATTGTTAAAAGTTTGCATATTACTAAATCACCTAAAATATATTTGTTGGTCCATAAAAAGAGGGACTAATAACACGAAAATAAGATAAATCATGTAATATAATATGATAAAAACGCATTGATAGTGTAAAAGTTCTTCAAGGAGAACTCGGTTAATTTTCTTACTCTGATAGCATAACTTTCTTACTCTGATAGCATCTCTGAACGGCAGGTACCAACAACTGCTATAACAAAAGAATGAATCTGTTAAGTGGGAAAGAGCCCTCGAAGAAAGTCTAGAAGCAAAGATCCAACTCTTCTGGAAATTACGCTTTTACTTCTTTTTTTTTTTTTTTTTTTTTTTTTTTTTTTTTCACAAATAAAAATACAATTCTGCCTCACATATGAATCAAATAGCTCCAAAGGAGACTTCATATCTGAAATGCAAGAACGAAGGAAAATCGATTTGACTCGAATCCTGGACGAATAAAAAAGAGTTGTTTCAGGCACGCACCACGTAGAAAACCCACGAACCTAATATAATTGATTCTTTGAGGGACCTTGGAATATTAAGATAAGTGGCATCTCTATGGTTAAAGACCCCGGTCTCGCACCTGAATTAGGCACAATCATTTATTTACAGGCATGCACTAATAATGATAGTCATGGTTAATTCGAGGATCTACGCGGCAGAGCGAACTCTTCAATCGTGTTATATTTTCTCTGATTGATCCTCTGCCAGATTGTTCCATGTTGAACGGTATTGTAATTCTCGTAATAGAATGCACTACTAACAATGCATATAAATTAAATTCTTAAGTGGAATAAAGTCCAAGAATTACATTAAACCAATTCTTTTCTTATATTTTAAATTATGAACCTTTTTATAGTGTAAGATGGGTCCATCACTTTTTCCATATTCAAATATATTTGGGTTGTGAATGGAATAAACTTCCTTTTCAAGAAATTGACGTGGATAAAATATTGGACTAAAGAAATTCGAAAGTAAAATGGTTAATTTAGGATCAGAATATTTGATAATAGTAATACTGTTATAAATAGAATTCTATATACAATGAATGTCTATTTTTAGAGAGTTTTACTTTGTGGTTCAGTCGTTTCGCTATGTGTTTCTTTAGTTTAGTTTGCAGGATGTGTGCCCGGTGGTGTTAGTTGTGGCTTGGTGATTCGGGTGTTTAATAATGAAGTTTTCGTGTTCATTACATCATTTTCAGTATTACGGGGTTTGGAAACAGAGTTCTTCCATATGTGGGGCTAATTGCCAATGTTGAGTTGATTTCGGGTAGTTATTGTGATCAAAATTGTTATATAAGCCTATGTGTGAGGTACCATGTTGTGTGGTCGTACCTTGTGGGTGTAGTCATGAGTTGATGCAGCCGATTGAGGCTAATGCCGGATATGGATTTAGAATCGGGTCTTTTGTAAATGAGTAGAGGGTGAGAAGTAGAGATATGAGGCTTATCAGTGGTGATGTGAAGGCTATATTGCAGTTGTGCTTGTTTCATAAGGCTTTTGTGGATTGGGGTGACGTGGGATCACCCGCGGGTATGTGTTAGAAGTGTACCATCAGCGATTGGATGAGTTCAAGGTGAATCTTGGCACGTTCGAGGACGAATATTTGTTTAAGACGGGGAGGATGTGATGACCCAAAAGGCCATCCCGTATATTTCTAGCTAATTCTATGTTCTGAGGTCGTGAAAACCTCCTTCTATCTCATCTCGATTTGCGTGCGCAGCCCGGGCGTGTAGCCGGGAAGCCTTTATGTGAAAAGCTGATAAAAATGATAATTTTGTATTAGAAATTTGAATAGAGTCGACTTCGGTCAACATTTTTGATAAACGGACCCGGACCCGTGATTTGACGGTCCGTAGAAAAATATGGGACTTGGGCGTATGCCCGAAATCGAATTCCGAGGTGCTAAGTTCGAGAAATAAATTTTTGAAGAAAATTGTTTTCTGAAAAAAATATAAAGGTTTTTGAAAATGAGATTTGATGTGAAACCTGTGATACCGGGCCCGTATTATGATTCCGGAGCCCGGAACAGGTTCAATATGTCTATTATGTGTTATCTATGAAATTTGGTAAGAAACGGACTTAGTTTGACGTGATTCGGTTCATAAATGGAAAATTTAGATGTTTTGAAAGTTTAAAGGAATTTCATTGATTTTGAGGTTTAATTCGATGATTATGAGGTTATTTTGGTGTTTTGATTATTTGAATAAGTCCGTAGGATATTTTTAAGATTGTGTGTATATTTGGTTTTGAGCCCCGAGGGCTCGGGTGAGTTTCGGGTAGGTGTCGAGGTGAAAACTTGGTGAAAAATCTAGTGTAGGTGCTTTTTTCTGGTGTCAGGTGTTTTACTCTATGCGATCGCATAGGTATAGACGCGATCGCATAGCTTTGTGAAGGGGGGAGGGGTCAGTTACAGTATGCGATCGCATAGATAGGCCTGCGACCGCACAGTGCATAGAAGATNGGGGGGGGGGGGTGGCTGGTAGGTACTCACTGCGATCGCACCCTTTTTTCCCGCGATCGCGAAGCTCAGAGCCCAGACCTCTACGCGATCGCACACTCCCTCTAGCGATCGAATAGCATTAATCCACCCAGCTATTTTTAAAAGCCTAAAAACAAAATAGTTACGGGAATTTCACCATTTTTGACAAACTCCTTCTTCTCCACACCTCTTGGGCGATTTTCTGAAGGACTTCTTCACCATAGCTTCATAGATAAGTAATCCTAACCTCGTTTTCTTCAATATTTATCAATATCTATTAGATTCTAGGCCTAAAAACATGAAATCAAGAGTAGAAATTGGAATTGTGGGTAGAGTTAGGGCTTTTTGATTATTTGGGGATTTGACCTTGTTTTGAGGTCGGATTTCAAGACAAATTGTATATTCGGGCTCGTGGGTGATGGGTAATCAGAATTTATAAAATTTGTCGTGTTCCGAGGTGCGGGCCCGGGGGTAGACTTTTGGGTCGATTTTTATAATTTTGTAAATATTAAAACTTTATTGTTCGGGATAATTCCTTATATGTTTTATGTGTATTTTGAAGTTGTTCTAGTTGATTTTGAGCCATCCGGAGGTCTTTTCGACCGAGAAGTCTATTTTTGATTATCGGGTTGTCGTCTTTGAGGTAAGTATCTTGCCTAACCTTGTGTGGGGGGAACTACCCCCTTAGGATTGAGTCTTCCTTGTTGATTGTAGTCCGAGTATGCGAGGTGACGAGTGTGTATTCGTACTTATTTGCAATTAGACTGCCCCTTTTAGGATTCGTAGGTTCTTATATTACCTGTGTATGATTTGTAATTGTTACATTTGAATCATTGGTTGTTAATTTCTTCCCTTCCTGTTTAAATTAGAATTACTAGANTCGTTGGAGTCAAGCATGCCCGTAAGTCTTACATTGTGATTTATATGACTATTCCCTTAAGTGCCACTTAGGTCTAATTGTAAGACATTTATGTTATTGGTATTTCCTTGATGTTGCCTATTACTGGGCCTTTGTTTAAGCTGAGTGTTATTCCGTGAAGTTAACTGTTTAGGTGAGAATCGTTATAGCTGTTTCCCTTGCCGGGATGTTATGGTTTCTGTTACTGTTTATGCTGTTAATGATATAGTTTGTATTGTTGACTCTCTAGCCGGGATGTGGTGGATTCTATTACTGTTTATGCTGTTAATAATATTATTTGTACTGTTGACTCCCTTGCCGGGATGTTGTGGTTTCTATTACTGGTTATGCTGTTAATGATATTGTTTGTATTGTTGACTCCCTTGCTGGGATGTGGTGATTTATGAGTCATATTTTTGATTTTTCCTTGCCAAACTGTTGTTCTTGATATTGTTTGGGTGAGGAAGAGTGTAAAGCACGAAGGGTGATGCCGTGTATTGTGAGGATGAGAGTGTTAAAGCACGAAGGGTGATGCCGTGCCATGTTATGATATTAAAGCACGAAGGATAATGCCGTGCCATGTTATGATATTAAAGCACGAAGGATAATGCCGTGCCATGTTATGATATTAAAGCACGAAGGATAATACCATGCCGTGTCTATTTATTTATTGTGAGGATTAGAGTAAAAGCACGAAGGGTGATGCCGTGCACTTTTTTTTGTGAGAATGAGAGTAAAGCACGAAGGATGATGCCGTGAACTTGTTTTGGTGAGAATGAGAGTAAAGCACGAAGGGTGATGCCGTGCACTTGTTATGGTGAGAATGAGAGTAAAGCACGAAGGGTGATGCCGTGCACTTGTCTTTGCATTTTATTTTGTTGTTCTAAATTTGGATATTCTTACTGATCTCTTACTGCATTTATTGGCAAAATTTGATATTCCTCCTGTACGACATGACAATTTCTGAGTTACAGACTGAGTTTTGGTGGATAAATCTTGAGGAGATTTTGATCAAGGGATTTTATTGAAAAGTATCATTGAAAAAGCATTGGTTTGAAATGATTATATTTGAATGACTTATACATCGAAGGTATATTTGAAAAGCATTAGTCTTGCCTATAATGATATTTGGAAGTCATTTATTGGGAAAGCATCTTTGAGAAGTTTCGTATTTTGAAAGAAACTATGTTTTACGTAATTCTCTCTATTAAGTATACTTATATCTACTTTTGGAGAAAATACGTTTTCAAAAGAAACTCTTCCATACTAAAATGATTTTTATTTGCAAAAGTTTTTCATATGAACTGTTGTTTAAAGATTTCCACCAGTTTATGGATTTAAGTGGCTAAGGCCCGATGTGAACAAATCGATGTAGAGTTGAGTTATTGGTGTTCTCTATTGTATTGTGTTTCCTTTCTGTTTGGCTTGTTTTGTTGTCCATCTTTCTAGGTATTTTTGGTGTCATTTCGTGATTGATTTCTGTAATTGCCTTCCGCTTTATATTGTCATTGTTGTAAATTATTTCGTGAAGTCTTAGATAGATGTATTGTTTGATCATTTGTACATTCATGTTATTTACCTTGTAGACCAATGGTGTCTTGACTAGTCCTCGTCACTACTCCACCGAGGTTAGTCTTTATACTTACTGGGCACCGCTGTGGTGTGCTCATACTACACTTCTGCACATTTTTGTGTGCAGATCCAGGTTTATATTGTAGTAGCTGTGTGGATGATTGCCGAGGAGACTCAAGGTAACCTGCTGCTGCGTTCGCAGGAGTCGGAGTCACCTTCTTTGTATTTATTATTCATACACTGTTGTATCTATTTCCAAACAGTTGTACTTAGAAGTTGTAGAAGATTCGTAGAGCTTATGACTTGTACTACCGGTTTTGGGAAAGTTTGTACACTCTGTTGAGATTCTATATCAAGACTGTTAGTCTTCCTTTATTTATTGTTGTTAGTCAGTAACTGCTAGGCTTACCTAGTCCCTAAGACTAGGTGCCATCACGATACCCAACAGAGAAAATTGGGTCGTGACATCTTGTTATCAAGGCAAATTAATTATTAGACCATCACCAACAAAGGTTGGGATTGAGTCCCCTGCGTTTTTAGAACGTATACAAGGGGACATTTGTGGCCCTATTCACCCACCTAGTGCGTCGTTTAGATATTTTATGGTCTTAATAGATGCATCCTCTAGATGGTCTCATGTGTGCCTATTGTCATCTCGCAACCTCGCGTTTGCAAAATTAACGGCACAAATAATCCGATTACGGGCACAATTTCCTGATAATCCAATTAAGTCTATTAGACTTGATAATGCTGCTGTGTTTTCATCCCAAGCATTTAATGATTATTGATTATCAATTAGGATAAAAGTGAAACATCCTGTAGCTCATGTTCACACTCAAAATGGCCTTGCTGAGTCTTTAATTAAACGTCTGCAATTGATAGCAAGACCGTTACTCATGAAAACGAGACTGCCCACTTCTGTTTGGGGTCACGCCATTTTACATGCAACAATGCTAGTTCGTCTCAGACCGACAAATTATCATAAATATTCTCCGTTGGAATTAGTTTTGGGTCATGAACCTAATATATCCCATTTAAGAATTTTTGGATGCGCAGTATATGTGCCTGTAGCACCGCCATATCGCACCAAAATGGGTCCCCAAAGAAGGTTAGGAATATATGTTGGGTTTGAATTGCCCTCCATTATTCGCTATCTTGAAACTTTAACAGGAGATTTATTCACTGCTCGATTTGCAGACTGTCGATTCGATGAGACACTTTTCCCAAAATTAAGGGGAGAAAATGGTGAAACCAAACGGGAAATTTTGTGGAAAAATCCATCATTATCTCATCTTGATCCACGTATCTCTATTTGTGAAAAAGAGGTGCAAAAGATTATCCATTTGCAAAGAATAGCAAATCAAATGCCAGACGCATTTACGGATTTGAAAAGGATAACAAAATCACATATTCCTGCGGAGAATGTTCCAATCCGTATTGTTGTCCCTATTGGACAATCTTCTAGTGTCATAGCTAATGAGTCAAAAGCACGCCTAAAACGTGGCAGACCATTGGGTTCTAAGGATCGAAATCCTAGAAAAAGGAAAACAAATGATCAAAATGACACTACGAAATAGTTTCATGAAGAAATCCACGATTTAATAAATTCTGAGATTCATGAGGAAACCACTGAGCCCGAGACTCAAAAAAATAAGGAACTAGCAATAAATCCAATCGATATTGAGACAAATTTGAATCGAGTGGATATAGTGGTGGATTATGTCTTTGCATATAATGTTGCATATAGCATTATGAAATATAGTGAGGATCTTGAACCTCAATCTGTGGAGAATGTCGACAAAGACGTGATTGGCCAAAATGGCAAGAAGCAATCCAATTAGAGTTGAATTCACTTGCGAAACGTGAAGTTTTTTGGCCTGTAGTCCAAACACCTAATGGTGTTAAGCCTATTAGTTATAAATGGGTCTTTGTACGCAAAAGGAATGAGAACAATGAGGTACAAATATATAAGGCACGCCTTGTTGCAAAAGTATTTTCACAAAGGCCTGGTATCGATTATGAAGAGACATATTCACCCGTTATGGATGCTATAACGTTCCGTTATCTCATTAGTTTTGCTCTCCATGAAAAGCTTGACATGAATTTAATGGATATGGTTACTGCCTACCTTTATGGCTCACTTGATAATGAGATATACATGAAAATTCCCGAGGGATTTAAAATACCTAACACACATAATTCAAAATCCCGGGAAATGTTTTCAATCAAACTGCAAAAATCTGTGTATGGTCTAAAGAGATCAGGACGTATGTGGTATGATCGTCTTAGTGAGTACTTATTAAAGGAAGGTTATATAAATGATTCCATTTGTCCATGTGTTTCTATAAAGAAAACAACATCGGAATTTGTTGTACTTGCCGTATATGTTGCATAAACCTTATTGGAACTCCTATAGAACTCCAAAAGACAATTGATTATTTAAAGAAAGAATTCGAGATGAAAGATCTCGGAAAGACAAAATTATGTCTTGGTTTGCAAATTGAACATTTGGCAAACAAATTTTTTGTTCATCAATCTACCTACATAGAAAAGGTACTGAAATGGTTTTACATGGATGGAGCTCATCCATCAAGTACTCCGATGGTTGTTCGATCACTTGATGTGAATAAGGATCCATTCCGACATCGAGAAGAGAATGAAGAGCTACTTGGTCCTGAAGTACCATATCTTAGTGCAATTGGTGCACTAATGTATCTTGCCAACACTACAAGGCCTGCCATAACTTTTTCAGTTAATGTCTTAGCAAGATATAGCTCTGATCCTACAAGGAGACATTGGAATGGAATCAAACACATATTGCGGTATCTAAAAGGAACTACCGATCTGGACTTATTTTATGGCAATAATTTCATCCCTGATCTTGTTGGCTATGCCGATGCTGGGTATTTATCTGATCCACACAAGGCTCGATCTCAAACAGGCTATGTGTTTACATGTGGAGGCACTGTCATAACTTGACGATCGACTAAGCAATCAATTGTGGCTACTTCATCTAACCATACTGAGATAATTGCTATTCATGAAGCAAGTCGAGAATGTGTGTAGTTGAGATATATAATACATCTTATTCGAGACAAATGTTGTTTGAAGTGTGAAAAATTGCCCACGATTTTGTATGAAGATAATGCAGCATGCATAGCACAATTGAAGGGAGGATTCATAAAAGGAGATATGACAAAACACATTTCGCCAAAGTTATTTTTCACACATGATCTTCAAAAGAATGGTGATATTAATGTGCAACATAGTGATAATATGACTGATTTGTTCACAAAATCTCTACCAACATCAACCTTCAAGAAGCTAATACACAAGATTGGGATGCGAAGGCTCAAAGATGTGAATTGATGCTCTCATCAAGGGGAGTTAATGCGCGTTACACTCTTTTTACCTTACAAGGTTTTGTCCCACTGGATTTTTTTCCAAGGTTTTTAACGAGGCAACTAAAAGACGCATTTTAAACACATGTACTCTTTTTCCTTTTCTAGAATTTTTTTCCCATTGGGTTTTATTTTAGTTAAGGTTTTAACGAGACACGTTATTTGTTGAATAGACATTCAAGGGGGAGTGTTATAATAGAATTCTATTTAGAGTGAATGTCTATCTTTTAGAGAATTTTACTTTGTGGCTAAGTCATTTTTTCCTATAAATAGAGGGGTCTTACTCCATTGTAAATCATCCCAAAATTCAATAAAAATTCTCTCTCTTTCTTTGCATTATTGTTCTTATTCTTTTATTGTTTCCTAACAAATACAATATTTTTGTAGCATGAAGATTTCTTACGCTTAATTCTTTCACCCCCCTCCCATTTTCTCTAACTTCGTAGATACTAGATGTAATATTGGTTAAAAAACAAAGGTACCTCTATGATTGACACCTTCAACATGTGCGGTGATTGATCGATCTAACTTTTTAGGCATCTAATAACTAAAATATACCGATTCGATCAATTCAAATTTATCACATTATGAGTAGTATAAAGAAATTATTTCGCATAGCCGTTTCAATAAAATTCTTAGATCAATAATGCCCATCGCCAAAGGCATAAAGAGATTGAGTGTGTGTATCACAAATTAGACCATTAAAGGAAGTTATTTTTTTTTAATATCAAATTAACATATCACGTTAGTGCAATGAACAGTCTTAAAGTTATTTGTTAACAATATTAAGGACAGCCGAAAAATGATAACCAAAAAACTAGCAACATTCATTTTAGCAAAAAAACTAATTACAATGCGAGAAAGCAATTTACAAATTATGATCAAATAAAGAGCCAAATTACAACAAAACAAGCCGAAATCAATACAAGCTGAATTTGGTTAAAACTTCTCTTTCAATATAAAATCCGGATAGTGGAACATGTGGAGCTGGATGGATTTGACCAAATAATGTTTTTGGTTGAGTTAATACCGGATACGGCTAAAATCGAAGAGCCCGATTTTACGATCATTTCGACGGGTAGAAGGCTCGAAGGTTCAAGTTTTGGTCTCGAGGCAGTACATATCGAAGGTCCTCGACCTCGAGGCAGTGCAATCGAAGGTCAACATGGAAAGGCGAGAAACTCCCAAGAGGCACGTGGTTAAAGCTGACAAAATACATCAAATAGTACAAGCTCGTACGTGGGCATTAAATAGCTGTACCAGCCATATCTCTTTGCATTAATTACACATGTACTATGTTGGGATTCCCTCTCATATATAAAGGGGACCCTTGTCACTTTGTAACATATATGATATTCAATACAAGAACAAGAACATCCTCTGCTCCCTAGCTAAAATATTCTCTACAATTGCTTCATTGATTTATTGCTTCTCATTTATCGTGTTCTTGAATTATTCTTCATTTATTACTTATTATTGATCATAAATAGGCCATTCTTAAGGAATTCAACACTGTTATATTGTTATCGACATCCCCCAGTCAAGCTTCTAGAGCTCGACCTCGAGGCCCTTCCGACCACCCTCGAGACCAGTCTCTCCGTTACCCGGTTTGCGTAATCTCGTTTCCTTTTGATCTTATTTCATTTTTCTCACTTCACACTCAGCATCTACTGCCTAAACAATTGGTATTAAAATAGATCATGTATTTTTAGAACCACATAATCAAATATAATATTAATTACCATTTTCAAGGTAAACAGTTTGGCGCCCACCGTGGGGCTAGAAATAATAGTGATCGTTTTAGTGCTGGGTTTTCTAAAAAAAACACAAGTTATTCTTCACACTTTTTCTTGTCCAAGAATCTTCAATTTCAGGTCAGAAAATGTCTAACTCAGTAAACACAAATGAAAATAACGGTCTTGAGGACCACAGAGAGAATGGCGCAGCTGCTTCAGGTGTCAGTGTGCCACTGCAAAATTATGAAGGGGCACCAACGCAAATTCCTGTCAGTGAAGGCTCACGCAACGCCCAACATGTCGATGTGAGCTCTCATACAGACAGAAGCATTCATGAAGGAGACCAGCGTGAAGCACAGAGAGTCCCTACTCAAAGGGAAAGGAAAGTTAGCCTTCATGTCATTTTTGAAATGTTGCAGGCACAACAGGTAGCTATTGCTCAGCTACAAAGACATCAGGGAACCCCAAGCACATCACCACTAGAAACGGCTCCTCGAGTCGAACAGGCACCGGAAAGATCGAGCAATAATGGGTCAACAGCCGACCCCGCCATTATAAAGATGCTTGAAGACCTCACAAAGAGGATTAAATCGGGCGAAAAGAAGATAGAAACTAACGACAAAAAAGTGGAGACCTACAACTCGAGGGTCGATCAGATCCCAGGCGCACCCCCGATTCTGAAAGGTGTAGATTCAAAAAAGTTCGTGCAAAATCCATTCCCATCAAGTGCGGCTCCGATGCCTATCCCGAAGAAATTCAGAATGCCCGATCTCCCGAAGTACAGCGGAATCTCGGACCCCAATGAGCATATTACTGCCTACACTTGTGTTGTGAAAGGGAACGACCTGAGAGACGAAGAGATTGAATCCGTTCTATTGAAAAAATTCGGAGAAACTGTATCCAAAGGGGCCATGATGTGGTATCATAACCTGACGCCGAACTCGATAGATTCATTTGCCATGATGGCAGACTTCTTTGTGAAAGCACATGCTGGTGCCATCAAGGTCGCTACAAGGAAATCTGATATTTTCAAATCAAGCAAAGGGAGAATGATATGTTAAGGGAGTTCATGTCCCGCTTTCAATTGGAACAAATGGAATTACCACCGGTCTTCGACAATTGGGCGGTACAAGCCTTCACTCAGGGCTTGAATGAGCGAAGCTCGATAGCTTCGAAATAGCTAAAGCAAAATTTAATCAAGTACCCCGCCATAGTTTGGGCGGATATGCACAACATGTACTAGTCGAAGATCAGGGTCGAGGGCGACCAATTGGAAGCCCCTCAGGCTCGGTGTATCCTTTCAGAGTCTTAGCAAAGGAATCGAGGCCTCCATAGAGAGAGAGCCAAGGCCAAGCAAAGACAGCTATCAACTGTACGTAGAAAACCGGAGAAATATCCCGAGATGTAACGTACCTCGAAGTGACCAAAGGATGGACCGAGGACAGAATCCTCGGGGACTCTTGAACAAAGCAGGGTTCAACAGGCACACATGGCCGGTAGAGGCACCCCAGCTATCTGAGACATCGTATCGACCATAAGTAAGATCAGGGATACCAGGTGGCCGAGACCCGTGCTATCAGATCCTTTCAGAAGAACCCCAACTTGATACGTGAATATCACGATACTCACGGTCACATGAATGAAGATTGCAGACAGCTTCGAGAAGAGGTGGCCAGACTAATCAGCAAAGGGCACCTTCGAGAATTCCTCAACGACCGAGCTAAAAACCAATTTCGGGAAAGAGAGGCAAACAAGAAAAAATAAAATAGAAGAACCACGACACGTCATCCACATGATTATTGGTGGAGTTGACGTCCCTCATGGGCCCATTTTTAAGCAAATGAAAGCATCCATCACCTCGAAAAAGCAAACTCGGAGCTACATACATGAAGACACCCTTTCATTCAGCGAAGAGGACATCGAGACCTTGTCTCAACCTCATAATGACGCACTGGTAATTTCTTTTTAATAAATTTCAAATTAAATGTGTGCTCGTGGATCCAAGTAGCTTGGCCAACATAATTCGGTCGAGGGTGGTAGAGCAACACGAGTTGCTCGACCAGATCGTACCCGCCTCTCGATTCCTCAATGGATTCAACATGGCAAGAGAGACAACGAAAGGGGAAATCATCCTCCCAGTCAACGTGGCTGACACAATCCAGGATACCAAGTTTCATGTCATCGAAGGTGACATGAGGTACAATGCATTGCTTGGAAGGCCATGGATTCACAATATGAGGGCTGTGCCGTCAACCCTTCATCAAATAATGAAGTTTCCTATGAAGGATGGAGTAAAAATAGTCTACGGAGAGCAGCACGCAGCAAAAGAGATGTTCGCAATGCATGATGTGGCACCGACACCTTCTACGTCGAAGGAGCCAAAAAACAAGCAAACAGCCAAGTAACATTCACAAACTACTTCCTCGTAGGAACGGACAAAGGACCATGCCGCGTCCTCGGAACAGATAGCCAAAGCATATCAAGGCTCGAGCTCCATCGCAGCTAAGGTACAACCCTCTCCCTTTTTCTTTCACACTTTACGCTAACCTGCGTGCAGATGTTCGATTGAAAGGAGTCAAAGCGCCCCTCGCTCGAAGGAATTGGGTTTTAAAGAATGCGTTGCGCTCTTTTTCCCTCAAGTCGGATTTTATCCCAAAGGGTTTTACCGGTGAGGTTTTTAACGAGGCAACATCCATATGCTACCCAAGGAGAACTCACCGAGTATTCAAGGCTTCTCTTCGATTAACCTCGAATACTGAGGGGAATTCCCCCAGGAGATCACTGAAAAATGCCAAAGAGGGTCTCGACAGGAGAATGATGTATCGGACCAAACAGTCGAATGAACCGTGTCCGCATAGAATAATCGAACCCTCGATGGTAAAAACATGTATACTTGTACCAAGTAATTAGAGAAGTACCTTTCATCATCAGAACATTTCACACATCAAAGAAGTTTGCTATTTTCACAAGACACAAGCCCAGGGCCAAAAATTTATCAAGCACTCAGGAACTGTCTCGGACAGTCACTCTATCGAGTCACCAAAAACTCAAAGCCATAAGACCTCAGGGCCGGCAACTTCGAACTCATATGCCCTCCAAGAGGCAAAATCAATGACATAAGCCCTCCATGAGGCAATATCAACTCTGACTCAAGGACTGACCTTGACAGTCGACTCATGGCCGTAAGACCCCAGGGCTAGCAACTTCAAACTCGTAAGCCCTGCATGAGGCAACATTAAAACTGTAAGACCTCAAGAAAGGCATGCACAAATTTGTAAGATCTTAAAAAAGGCATAAACCCCATATCAAAGTCAAGGATATATATCGAACTTGTAAGACCCAAAAGGCATACCCTCTATATAGATGCGTGGCTATCTCACTCGGAGATTAAAAGGCTACGACCAAATACAATGACCACCGTCATAAGGCTCCGACCAAACTAACGCGACTCGGAGACGTCCGACTCTCACCATAAAATCACAGGCCTCCAATTACTTCGAAAAACTTCGAAAAGAACTGGTTAAAGGTCGTACCGACCTAAAGCGTAAGAGCCCAAGATGCCATCTACATCAAAGGTCGTACTGGCCTAAAGTGTAAGAGACCAAGTTGCCAGCTAGTCGTATCGACCTTACGCGTAAGAGCCCAAGTCGCCAGCTGCAGGTCATACCGACCTAAAGCGCCTCAAGACCGATTTGAAAACCTGAGGGCCGTTGAGCTCGAGTTGAGACCCAACTCGGAGATTAAGCCCGATACGGTTAACTAAAGCGCCTCAGGGCAAAAAAAGCGTAAGAGCCCAAGTTTCCCGCTATATTAAAGGTCGTATCGACCTTATGCGTAAGAGCCCAAGTCGCCAGCTACAGGTTATACCGACCCAAAAGGCCTCAGGGCCGATTTGAAAACCTGAGAGCCGTTGAGCTCGAGTCGAAACCCGGCTCGGAGAGTAAGCCTGATACGATTAACTAAAGCGCCTCAGGGCAAAAAAGCATAAGAGCCCAAGTCTCCCGCTACATTAAAGGTCGTATCGACCTTACGCATAAGAGGCCAAGTCTCCAGCTACAGGTCATACCGATCCAAAGAGCCTCAGGGCCAAATGGGTAAGAGCCCAAGTCACCAGTTACACCGAAGGTTGTACCGACCAACAACGTAAGAGCCCAACTCACCAGATTAAAAAGCCTCAGGGCCAATTTATGACCCCAAGGGTTTCATCTCAAAGTCCAATTCATCGGGCTAACTATCGGCAAGCAAATCAAACCAAATAATCTTTCATATATATATGTGCATTACAAATACATATTTACAACAATCCCACATGAGTCTTATGCAAGAAACAAAGCAGAAAATCTAGTCTACTCTCGGGACCAGCTCTCTCAAAGGCCCCTCGGACCAGCTCCTATGGCGGCCTTCAAATATCAGTATCAGCTCAAGAATAAAGGAAAAACTTGGCGTCAATCTCGTCTGCCTCGACCTGCTTTATCTCTTCCTAGAGGTCAAAGCCCCTAGAATGTATCTCTTCGAGGGTCTCCCTCCGAGACTTGCATCGGACATACTCATTGCCCCTCCTCTCTCTATTGGAAGCTCCTCTCAGCTCAGCCCGAGCATCGACAACATCTTTCAAATAAAGATCCACCTTTTTATCGGCCTTCGCTTGAACTTCTTCAGCTTCAGCCCGAGCGTCCACGACCTCGGCCTTCATATTTATAAGATCAGTCTCGAGCTTGGCAATCCTGCTCGACTGAATTGAGCTATCATCTCGGGAATTACGAAGTTGTATCTCGAGGGAAGCACCCTTGGCCAAATCATTCCTTTGGGCAGCAACATGTATGCTTATCTGTTCCTTCAATGCTTGGCATTCAGAACTAACTTGCCCAACTTCTCCCCAAAGGCGCTCCAACGCTTCTGTCTTTCCCTGCAGCTGAAGCACCAAAGCATTAGTTCCCAAAAGCGAGAAAGGAAGCACGTACCCCTTTATGGTAAGGGTTACCTGACGCTCTAGATTTCTTTCACAATTCCAACTCTGATGCTTCTCCACCCGAAGATGTATCAACTCTTTTGTCTTCTTTCTGCAAAGAAGCTTGAGAGATTTTTCCTTACCTAAAGCTTCCCGCAACCGGGTCTTACTGTGAAGCAACTCGAACTTGAGTTTGTCAAAAACCTACAAAAGAGAAACTTTAGTTCAAAGAATTAAGATTCATAGCTAAAAATCCAGCAAGGCTGATCAAAACTCACCTCGGAACAGAGCCGCTGGGCCTCCTTAAAAGTTGAACATGCATCTATAGGCCTGGCCCCATCGACCCCAATTGAACCGAGATCAATAGGGGTATGCCGACTCGAAATCTCACTTGGTCCGGGTGGTCCCTGGTCCCGAGCATCCCTCGAAGGTAGGCAGAAGAAGACGATGGTGGAGGACTCTTGCTCTTTCTCTCTCGGGGAACCTCTTCTTCAAAATTAGAGTTTCAGGCTTGACAGAATTGGTAACCTCGGAAGGTCCCCAGCTTGAGCCGTAGACAAAGAATCATCCTCACGAGGAGAGCTGATGTCCGCAGAATGACCGATGTATACAAAGCTCTCCTCAGCAACGTCATCTCCTTTATGTCTCCGAGAAGGCCCCACCTCATTGAGAATGTCCTCATCTATAGAGGATATTTCTCGCTTATTGTCCTCCCTCGGGCCTTCCCTCTCCTCGAAGGGGCACGGTCTCATTTCAGAAAACCCACCAACACCTGCGCTGACAGAGTTAGTACACACAAAAGGAAATGTTCATCAAAAGGGATACCACATGGCTCATACCGTGGTTCTTTGCTTCCCATATGCCTTCCAAGAGATCATGCCACTTGTGTTCATCATATGTTGAGGAAGCTGTTAGCCTCCGAGTCCAGTCCGCAAGATCGGGGACCTCCCCCGACACCCACGGGATCGCTGAAAAAGAGAAAAAGGAACACTCTTATAAGCCGATAAGAACAAAAGACACTAAGGTACGACATGACACTTACGTTTGAAGTTCCATTTTTTGGGAAATGGCAGGAACTCCACTAGAATGATATCGACGGTTCTCACACGAACAAACCAACTCATCCATCCTTCATTTCGGTCCTCATCATCAATGGAAATGAAAGGCCCGGTGGACCGACGCCGTAATGTAATCAGGCCTCGACAATGCTGAGGCCGATATAATCTAATAAGGTGGCTAAGGGTAAATTCGAGCTCAAACTTTTCAGTAAAATACCTCATCATCAGCACTATCCGTCAAAAGGACTGATGAATCTGTGCCAGGGTGACTCGGTACTTTTTGCAGAATTTGAGCACAAGTCGGTTGACGGGGCCTAATGTAAACGGGTATGTATAAACTATCAAGAATCCCTCTACATAAGTCATGACGTTCTTCTCTCGACAGGGTATTTGTAGCATCACAGTTTCCCTCAGCCACAGTCTCTCCTCACGGCCTCGAGGTGGTTTTCTTCTATCGATCGGACGAACCTCGAAGCATGCTCTCGATGGCCCGGGGCATCGAAGGGTTTCTCTAATGCAAAGTCTTTCTTCGGAATGAAGCAGTACGAGGTTAGCTCACTATACGCCAGCGGTGTGCCACCGGCCTGGCTAGGAGCAGAGGAAGAATTTCCCTCTTCTTGGTGAACATATTCGGTCACGGCAACCATAACTACTCAAGCAGAGATAAATAGGAAGGAATGAAAGCAGTTTTCGCAAAAATGGGAAAGGGATGAGAAAGTTGAAAGGAAAGCTAAGTTTTTGAAAAGATGCAAGAGCTAGAATAAAGAAGGAGCAAGAATATATATAGAGCGAAATGTGGCTAAAAAACTACTTTGAAAGCCATTCAATTTCTGACAAAGTCGTCATAACATTTGGGGAAGTGTACCGGTGGGGCCACCTTGGTCATTTCACGGTCACGTCACATAAATGATATCGTCATAGGGAATTCGATGGATTGAAGCTCGCATGCCGACCTGGCCTTGAGAAGGTGTTCGATCTCGAGGGGATCTACTATTGCAAGTGCGAGTTCCGAGGAAGCTAAGGATCGAATCATAAAAGTTAATTGTTGAGTAAGCATTACGAGACAAAGTTTGTGCGATATGTGAAAAATATATTTATAGAGGTGTTTTTTACAAAAATTCCCACAAAGGGTCCCATATACAGAAAAAGGAAAAAGCAAAAAAGGAGGAAAATCTACTCCTCGCTTTCGCTGCTGTCCGAGCCGCTTTCAGAGCCCTCATCCGATGTACTCGGCATTACCAATTCTTCCTCTAGGGCCCTGGCCTATTCGATCTCGGCAGAAAGATCGACCCCCTTGGCGCTCACTTCCTCGAGGGATTTCCTCCTGGCATGTGCACAGGCATGAGCAACTGCCCGAGTCAGCTTCTGCTCAGTCTTCTCGGATATCTCCCTAGCCCGATCATTCGCAGCAGCAACATCTCTCTTGTATGAGGAGACATACTCATTGGCCTCAGACTTGGCTGCAGACAATGCAACAGCCTCCTCCTGAGCACCTCGGAGAAGATCTTGAACCGAGGATAGCTTCCCCGAAGCACCTCCCTCTCCGAAGCCTCGACGTCACTCAGCGAGCCAGCTCTAGGATTTCGGCGTGCTTGGCCTCAACTTCCTCTCGAAGCCGCTCCACCAGGGCGTCCTTCTGCATAATCTGAAAAGTAGAAAGTAAGTCAACCAACACCAAGCATTGCAACTAAATATAAGAATGTGGGTACCGACGTACCTGCTCGGAGAAGTCGGCCCTCTCCCGAAGTGCTCTCTCCGAGCTTGCCCGGAGGTTGGTCAATTCCTCCTCCTTTCGAGCGCATAAAGCCTCCAGCTCGACCGACTCCGACATGATCTTCTCAAGCTCCTCTCAAGATGAGTCAAATCATCTTGAATCTTGGAGAAGGCTCGGTCATACAGCTTCTTGAACTGCAACACAGAGAAGGGAGATCAGAAAACAAGAATGGAAAATCAGAGAACAACATATTGTTTCTCAAATGTCACTTGCTTTTGGAGCCTCTCGACTTCCTCGAGAGAAACTGGGGCATCAACATCGGTCTCCTTATCTACCCCCTCGAAGTAGTCTTTAAATGCATCATCCCTTACACGAGAGGTCTCTAGACCAGGGGCACCCCTAACTTGACCATCCTGTATCTTCCCTGGAGAGAGTGACAGGCCCAAATGAAGTCCACCAGCAATATCAGCCTCCATCGAGGCTTCTTCCCGATCTCGAAAAGCTCCAGTAGCAAGCCCTCCGATCTCCTCAACACGGACTGTGCCATGTCCGATGAGCGTATCGGGGACTGCACCCAAATCCTCCTCGAGGGTCTCCTCTACGAATGGCGGGTTCGCATTGGCCGCCTCTACTCAGCGGACGATCGCCCAACAGCTCTCGAAGCCTCAGCGCTTCGCTTTGCTCTTTGTACTAAATGGTAGGCATCATCGCTCTCTTCCTCGGCCCGCAGGCTCTCAGCAACCGTCAAAGACAAGACCGTAGCATCGGTCCTAGGCTTCCGAGCCTTTGGCCTTTTGATTTTGGAGACTCCGTCGAGGCCTCTTTCTTCCTTTCCCTATACTTGGTGGTCTTCAGGGCCTATTCCTCACCAGTTGGGGGCGGCCTCATCAACATGCCTTCACCACGACCTGCGCAAACATGTTATGTCAAAAACATCACCATCAAAAGTTCTTATGAAGAATGTAAAAATAATAGCAACAAGAGCGTACCATGGTTCTTAGCCTGCCATTGTGTTTTGGCCAGCTCACGCCATACGCGTTTGTTGTATGGAAAAACAGAGTCTAAACGTTTGATCCACCCCGAAAGGTCCTGAACCGCGCCGGGAAACCAAACAATGGCTGCACAATTAGAAGAAAACCAGTCAAAAGGGAAAGATACATCAAAGCATGCTCAATTTAGGGGTACTTATGTTTCATATTCCATTCCTCCGGGAATGGCATTCTGTCAGCAGGAATGGTGTCCGAAGTTCTAATTCTAACGAATTGGCTCATCCATCCCCGATCTCTGTCCTCGTCGATGCAGGCGAGGAACGCCTTGGTGGATCGGCGGTGCAGTTTAATAACGCCCCCGCAGATGAGTCGATGGCTGTACAACCTAATCAAATGGTCGAGGGTGAAAATCCTTCCCTCGACCATGTTGGTGATATGTCAAAACATATATACAATCCTCCAAAAATAAGGATACATCTGACCGAGTGTAACTCGGTATTGATGAAAAAAATCAAGAATCATCGAGTCAATCGGTGGAAAAGAAGAATCGACGGGGCCTAAGGTGAAGGGGTATGTATATACACTAAGAAATCTAGCCTTGTGCGTGACTATGCTTTCGTCAGCCGTTGGGATATTTGCTCGAGCCTCCTCCCCCCAGCGGCAATCAAGTTTTACCCTCTCTATATCCGATACTACACTTATGTATCGGGACATGGGCTCGCACCGGCCCGGTGTAGAAGAGGGTTTTTCTATTGCAAAGTCAGAAATGGTGTCGAAAGGGCCAGGGATGCGTTGATCGATGGTAGGAGGAATTTTTGACTTGTCCTTAGACGGGCGTGATGAAGAAGTAGCCCCCTCCTTTTGAGGAACCATTTTGGAAGTTTTTTCCATGATAACTATCGAGTTTTGAAGTGAGACGATGAAAAAACGTACACAGGTAGGAGATAAGAATGGAAAGCACTTAGTTGAAATTTGAAGGTTTGGAGAAGATGAAGAAGATTCAAAACTATGAAAATACAAGTGATTGTAGTATTTATAGAGGCCCTTTGGGCATGCTTAAAGCAGAAGAGTCGAACCTATGACAGTTCATGGGCTTCTCGAGAATTGTGTTGACAGCGACCTCTGCGCAACTTTTTGATGTCACGTCATTTAATGCTCTAACGTGACTGACGTCATAATAGGAGTGTCGAAGAGGCAAAAGTTCAAGAGTATTTATTATCTCTTCATTCTAAGAAACGGGGGGACTATCTGTATACGGCTAAAATCGGATATCCCGATTTTATGGTCATTTCGACGGGTAGAAGGCTCGAAGGTTCAAGTTTTGGTCTCGAGGCAGTACATATCGAAGGTCCTCGACCTCGAGGCAGTACATATCGAAGGTCCTCTACCTCGAGGTAGTGCAAATAAAAGGTCAACATGAAAAGGCGGGAAACTCTCAAGAGGTACGTGGTTAAAGCTGACAAAATACACCAAATAGTATAAGCCCGTATTGTGACATTAAATGGTTGTACCAGCCATATCTATTTGCATTAATTACTCATGTACTATGTTGGGATTTTCTCTCATATATAAAGGGGACCCTTGTCACTTTGTAACATACATGATATTCAATACAAGAACAAGACATCTTCTACTCCCTAGCTAAAACATTCTCTATAATTGCTTCATTGATTTATTGCTTCTCATTTATCGTGTTCTTGAATTATTATTCATTTATTACTTATTATTGATCATCAATAGTCCATTCTTAAGGAATTCTACACTGTTATATTGTTATCGACAACCCCCATTCAAGCTTCTAGAGCTCGACCTCGAGGCCCTTCCGACCACCCTCGAGACCAGTCTCTTCGTTACTCGATTTGCGTAATCTCGTTTTCTTTTGCTCTTATTTCATTTTTCTCACTTCACACTCAGCATCTACTGCCTAAACAACTGGTATTAAAATAGATCACGTATTTTTAGAACCACATAATCAAATATAATTGTAATTATCATTTTCAAGGTAAACAAATACCCTAAAACCCCCTTAAAACTATTATATTTTTATCAGTTTCATACTTAAACTATTCGATGTCCCTCCCCAAATCTCCTTGAATTATATTGGCCTTCATATTAACTTTTTCCCCCCTTAAAACTGTACTATGGAATTAATTATCCAACTATTTTAAAGTGTGTCATTTTCTAAATTTGATGATTCTTTATTGATACTCATTTAAATTAGTAATTACATGTAAGAATCCTTATATTCAAAAGAGATTGACCTCCTTGCTTCTCTCATAGTACACTCCTGTTACTGCCGAGCCTCTTTTCTCCTTGGTCCACAAAGACAAAATATAGGACTGGTGCCAACAACTCATCAACTCATAAGTCGGGATCACTAACTGATAGTATAATATAATAGTCTAATATATCTAATATAATAGAAAATACTAATATAATAGAATCAATAAGAGCTTAAAACTTAAGATCTTCGACGAATCTTTCCATAATCTCTCTTTCGTCGGTGATTTTTAGTGAAATAAACTGCCCTTTTCTAAAAAAAAGTAAAAAAGAGAGGCGGTTAATTTTTTCTTCCACTAGTGTTGCTCCCAAACGCACACGCAAGTATACGTGGTCGACAAGTAATACATGATTGTAAATCTAGATTTTGTACCCACAGGGACTTGTGATTAACTATCAACTAAACTTAACCCAAACAATTAATCTATTCAAGCGATTCCTAAAGTATGAATATTTAACTACAACTAATCTATAGTAGCAAACTAAGAAATTAAAGAAACAAGTTGGCGAAATTTAAGAGACGAATTCAAGAAAAGCCGATATTCTAGAGCTATGGGTTAGCTAACAATCTCGTTGAGTCTTCCAGTCAAATTGTCTAATTAATTTATCTGGTTTATTGGTTGACAGGGTTAATATTACTCGTAGCCTTCTCCCGAAGTACTACTCGTCTATTGAAGCTAACCTAACACTTATATTCCTATGAAATTAGGATTAACAAGAACTCATTAATAATTCTCGTATAATAACCAAGCAAGGTGATTAGGTATATTCCTATCCTAACCGCAAATCCCCCTCCCCCCTCCCCCCTAAGAGTTATGATCTTTCTCTACTCAATCTCATATGCAATCTAGAATTCCCTCTCCCGAGTTCAATCCTAGATTCGTAGATAGTATTCAATTGGTGATCAAGCAATCAAATAATTAAGCGCAAGATTGAATAATAAACCAATATGATAAAATAACAAGAACAATTCAAACTTCAAACTACAATGTTCATGTAGCACCCAAAACTCTAGAACTAATAAACTATGAAATTAAAGGAAGAGAAGAGAAGAGAAGAAAAACTAGGTAGAAGCCTCCTCCAAGCGTGATGTGTGTTCCCCACGTGAATTTTCCTTCAAAATATGTTAGATCCCCTCCAAATTAAGTTTATGACCCCTTTTATACGAGTTGGGGTCGTATAGAACCAAAATAACTTTGTCTCGAACGAAATAAAAAAACCACCGCAACACAGCGTCCAGGCCAGCGCCAAGCGCTGGTCCTAGCGCTGGAAACAAAATTGTTTTTACGTTTTTTAACTTCATTCCTTAGCTGAAAAGTTTTGAATTCTTATTTCCACTTTAGTTGTCTCCACTTGGGGGACAAAACCCAAAGGGTGTCCCCCTTTTTTTATTAATTTTTTTTTTTCTTTTTCTTCCGCGTTTTATCTAATTTTGTTCCAAATCTCTTGATCTGTATATCGCATTATTCCTGCACAGTTAAAATATAATATTAAGCACAAAATAATATAAATAATACTCAAATGACGATTAAAAGTACTAAAACATGAGACAACAACGAGAAAATATATGCATTTTTGACCGAACATCAACTAGTTTAGTATATTTGTGAATATTTCCCTTTCCTTTTCAAATGTCCAATGCTAAAGAAAATTTAAATGTTAGGTTTTTCTAGGGGAAAATTCACAGTTAACTAGTAATAAGATATGTATTTATTTTTAAGTCATTGTTTCAAATATATTTAGTTTTTAGCCACTGCTTTAATAAATTTTTACACCTCCCCCCGGACAAAAATACTCCTTTGCTATAATAATTTTGCTGAAACCTACGCTCCTTATTTACGTGATAACTTCGCTCAGCTTATTTACGTGCAGAGAACGTAAATAATCTTTTTGGGATTGCAGAGAACTTCACTCAAACTTTGCCTGTGATCCTCCAAATTACAGAAGGTTTTCTCCTCCTTTCTCCTCCTATTTCAAACTAGAGAATTTAACTTTCTCGTCCAAATTTCACCATAAAATTACAGTACGTTCTAAAATTTCAAATATCTCTATATGCTTTTGTGTGTTTGTGTGGATTTTTATTTTGTTTGCTGGAGAATAATATGCAAGGGATTTGATATTGTTTTCCCTTTTCTGGAATGCATTGTACTGATAAAATTCCCTGTATTTACAACTTGTATTGACAAATTTAAGAACATCTTGTCCTTAACTTTATGATTATTGTCTAAATGATGAGGACAAAATGTCTTGTATTTGCAACTTTTATTGATAAAGTTTAGGACATTGTGTCCTTAACTTCATGACCGATGTGTAAATATTAAGCACAATGTGTCCTGTATTTGCAACTTGTATTGATAAAATTTAATACATCATTAACTTCATGACTACTGTGTAAATATTAAGGACATAGTGTCCTATATTTGCAACTGTATTGATAAAGTTTAGGACATCGTGTCCTTAACTTTATGACTTCTGTGTAAATATTAAGGACAAAGTGTCCTGTATTTGCAACTTGTATTGATAAAGTTTAGGACATTGTGTCATTAACTTTATGACTACTGTGTAAATATTAAGGATATAGTGTCATATATTTGCAACTTGTATTGATAAAGTTTAGGACATTGTGTCTTTAACTTCCTGACTGTTGTGTAAACATTGTGGACAAAGTGTCCTGTATTTGAAGCTTGTATTAATAAAGTTTAGGACATTGTGTCTTTAACTTCATGACTGCTGTATAAATAGTAAGGACAAAGTGTCCTGTATTTACAACTTGTATTGATAAAGATTATAACATCGTGTCCTTAAATTTATGCTTACTGTGTAAATACTTTTTTTTGGTAATAAATGTGAACTATTACCTAACACTCCAAACATTACATCCTAAAGAGCCTCTAATTCCATGGCCACCTTCTAGGAAGAGTGCCAAAACCATTAGATCTCAATACAAGTCAATCCTACTAATTACATAGCTTCTGAATTAGCAATTGACTCTTGCGGATGTTTTATATTTATGCAGTATACCTATTATGTCTGTAATCTCTCTTCTTATCTGAGAAAATACAAAATCTATCTCTACATTTTATTTCCTAAAGATTCTCCAATTCCTAGCTTGCCAAGTATAATACAACATTGTTCCCCATATTGCTACAACTATTTCCTTTTGGAACTGGTTCCACTTATTCTTTTTTATCCATTTGATCACTTGAATTGCTGCAGTGTCCTGTAATCTGATGCCCATCCATGTGTTCAGTTTTTCCCTAAGCTCTGAGATCCATTTACACTTGCCAAAGAGGTGCAACTGTGTCTCTGTCTATGCTTGATCATATAAGCAACATTGCTGTTCATCGACATAAATCATAAGTCTACTTAGTCTCTACTTGGTTAGCAACTTATTCTAGTATGCTAACCATACTAGAAATCTCTATTTAGTGTCACGACCCGAAATTCTCATCGTCGGGATCGTGATGACATGTGACATCACACTTGCCAGGCAAGCCAGCGTTAGAGATTGTTTAGCCATTTATGTCCATTTCTAGTAATTAACAGTAATTAGATAAAATAAAGTGAAATAACTGTAAGATATATAGAAAACAAAGTCATTTATATTCTACTCCTCCACAAAAACCTGGTGTCAAAATTTCACGAACACACTATGATTTTCTGCAAACATGAGTCTGAAAGAAATTTACATCTGTTATTGGAAAGAAAGAAAAACAGTAATAAAGATATGTAGAAAGGGACACCAGGTCCTGCGGACGCTAACAGGACTACCTTGGGTCTCCAATTGTGAACCTGAGCCAAATCTCTCAGTCAGCCACAACCTGCTCTGAAATCTGCACAGGAAATGTAGAGTGCAGTATCAATAAAACTGACTCCATGTACTGGTAAGTGCCGATCCTAACCTCGACGAATGTGTGACGAGGCTACAGCGGGACACCCACAATATATGCTACAAGCGATAAATAATAAGGTAGGAAAGGAGAACAGTAATTTAAAAGCAGTAAATTGCAGAAAAAAATACGTAACATCAGTGTCTTGTCAATATCCAGCTATAACCAATCCTTAGGAGAAATGTAAATCATTGAATAACTTGCACAGTCAGCAAAGAATAATTAAACACACATACTGATGCGGCACGCATCCCGATCCCACCATTCCTCCCTTATTCCTCCGTAACAATTACAATTAAAGAAATTATTATATATGTTGCGGCATGCAACGCGACCCCACCATATATCATTACCAACATAATAGTTCACCCATATTACTCCGTTTCAATCCACCCTTATTCCTCCTGTTGCGGCGTGCAACCCGATCCCACTGAATACTCATATTCACCCTTATTCCTCATGTTGCAGCGTGCAACTTGATCCCACCATATCATAGTAAATTACACATAGTGTACATAAATTTCATAAAATTCACATAAGGCCCTTACATACACTTGAAATTTGGAACAAAGCAACCGAGAGTCGTATAAACAATAAAACTCAATAAGCTTACTACTACTCAGCGAGACCAAACCAGGATATCACAGAAATTTCCAATAAGAACAGTTTAAGCCAATAAAGGGGAACCAATAATCCTATGGGGGAACAAATATCCAACATGTAACAATTAAGCACGAAATTACAGTTAGTTATGTAACAAATAAAGCAATAAGGAAAACAATATAAGGGAAAACGGAAGAAAACATGTAAAACAGGTAAATTGGCGGCGCCATAGGTACTCGTCACCTCATGTATACGCCGCTCACATGATTTATCACATAACAAACAATTCAAAGGTTCCTAAACTCTCAAGTCAAGGTTAGACACAACACTTACCTCGCTCCAAATATCACTCAAAGTTCAATCACAACCTTGCCTTTCAGATTAGCCTCCGAGCCAACAATATCTAGCAATTTACCAACCAAATGATTCAAAGTGAGCCTTAGAGATCACCCACGATAACTAAAGGTTCAATTTAGGTCATTTTTGAAAAAGCCAACATCCGGGCCTGCTTGGTCCAAACCCGAAATTCGGACCAAAACCCGATTACCCATTTACCCCCGAGCCCGGATATATAATTGGTTTTAGAATCTAACCTCAATTTGAGGTCTAAATTCCCAAATATAAAAATACCTAATTTCTACCCAAAAATCCGCAATTCTACCATGAAAACCTTAGATTTTAGGTTGAAATATTGTAAAAGAAGTGAAAGATTGAAAGAAATGAGTTAAGAATCAATTACCTATGATTTGGGGAAGAAATTGCCTTTGAAAAATCACCTAGAGGGTTTCTTGTGTTTGGAAATGTTGAAAAATGGAAAAAATCCCATCTAAGTCAAGACCTATCAGTTGCGGATGTCACATTTGCGACCAGAGCTTCACAATTGCGAAGCTCGCAAATGCGAGAAAGAATCACAAATGCGAATCCTTCTCATTTCTGCAGCTATCGTAAATGCGAACACAATGTCGCAAATGCGAACAGGTACTTCCGCAAATGCGGTCATTTTCTCGCAATTGCGAGACTACCCAGCCCATCCCCATGCTCGCAAATGCAAGCACTACCCAGTCCAGCCCCATGCTCGCAAATGCGAGCCTCGTAAATGCGATATCTGCAGACCTGAAGCACACCATCAATTCTTTCTAAGTTCTTTTTACTCTGTAGCCTATCTGAAACTCACCCGAGCCCTCGGGGATCCAAACCAAACATGCACACAAGTGTAAAAACATCATACGAACTAGTTCATAAGATCAAATCACCAAAATAACTCCTAGAGCTACGAATTTAGCACCAAAACATTCTCAAGAACACTTTCAAATTTCCATTTTCTCAACCGGACGTCCGAATCACATCAACAGTTCCGTTTTTCACCAAATTTCACAAATAAGGTATAAATATCACAACAGACTTGTACTGGACTCTGGAACCAATATTCTGGCCCGATACCAACAAGGTTAAGCATTAAGCAAATTCTTTAAAATTTATAATTTTTCAGTCTTTCAATTTTAGTCAAAAATTCATTTCTCGAGCTAGGGACCTCGAAATCCGATTCCGGGCATACACCCAGGTCCCATATTTTACTACAGACCCACCTGGACCGTCAAAATGCGGGCCCGGATCCATTTACTCAAAACGTTGATATAAGTAAACTAAAAATCATTTTTAGGACAAAAATCTTTATTTCCTTAATTTTCAACATAAAAGCTTTCCGGAAATCACGTCCGGACTACGCATGCAAATAGAGGAGGGTAAAAATGAGATTTCTAAGGCTATTAAGCGCAACGCTGAATTTTAAAACATAAGATGACCCTTTGGGTCATCACATTTAGGCAGCATCATAGAGCTCCATATTAAGCCAGCTTCCCTTACTTTGTCCATATGTCCCAGCATCCGCTGATAGCTCTTTGATATTGAGTACTCTCCTGTTGTAGTTAATAGATACTTGTTATTCTGATACCATCCTGTCATCTGTATCTTGAGAGTTTAACTTCTTCCAATACCAGTTGCAATCCCCTCGTGGATTATCTTCCCATATAGACTCATTATTCTTTATGTATATACTGTTGATCCACTTCACCCACATGATATCTTTTTTTCCTGATAAGCTACCATATCAATTTCCCTATATAAGCAACATTCTATTTAATGCAATCTTTAGTATTCAATCCCCCATATCTATTTGGTACACACACTCTGTCCCAAGATACAAGAGTTATCTTCCTTGTCCCATTTTTTTTTGCCCTATAAGAAGTCTCTACTTTTCCTATAAACCTCTTTAACTACATTTTGTGGTAATATGAACACAGATGTCCAGAAATTGTAGATGGAAAACAATGTTGCCATAATAACCTACAATCTACCAACATATGATAATTGTCTTGTATAGGAATTTATTCTGCTTGTGATCTTATCCACTAGCTGTTTGCAATCCAACTTGTTCCATTTTATAGAGGTAAAAGGGAGACCCAAGTATCTAATTGGCAAGGTTCCTAAGGAGAAACTTGTTTGTATGATAATTGCATGTTTTATGTTCTCATCAACACCTTCTATGAAAATGTTGGACTTTTCCTGGTTTGCCTCCAATCCTGTGAGTTCACTGAAATGCTGAAGTGCTTCCATGACTCTAGCAGCAGATCTTTCATTCCCTTTGCAGAAGATCATAAGATCATCTGCAAAAGCTAGGTGTGTCAGTATTGTAGCCTTACACATGGGATGAAATCTAAAGTTTGGTAGCTCACTCATCTTGCTTAGGACTATGGAAAGGTATTCCATAACCAGAACAAACAACAAGGGTGATATGGGGTCCCCTTTCATATGTCCTCTCCTTCCTTCAAAATACCCATGACATTCCCCATTAACTCTGATTGAGAACTGTGTTGTGGTTACACAAGTCATTACCAGACTAATGAAGGATTCTGGGAAACCAAAACCTCTTAGAGCTTCTGCTATAGACTCCCAGTTGATCATGTCATAGGCCTTTCTTAGGTCTATTTTCATTAGGCATCTTGGTGAGGTCTTTCTATTGTAGTGTCTTAGCAGATCATGGCATATTAGGACATTATGAATCAGGGACCTTCCTTCAACAAAAGCAACCTGGTTCTCTGCTACTATGCTTTTTATTGCTTTCTTGAGTCTCATACCAATCATTTTTTAAATGCCTTTATAAATCACATTGCAACATGCTATTGGTCTGAATTGGCTAGCATTTTATGGGACTAAAACTTTAGGTATTAATGAGATCACTGTCAAGTTAATCTGTCTCAATAGCTTGCCATTCTCCAAGAAATCCAGGATTGCTTTGGTAACATTTTTTCCTATTATTCTCCATGCTTCTTTATACAAACCACTTCCATAAGCATTAGGTCCAGGACTTTTGTTAATATCTATACTGAATATAGCTTGTATCACCTCTTTAGCTTGATTAGGTTTAGTCAGTTCCAACTGTTGCTCAACTGTGAGAGTATGTCCATTCTTCAGGAAGCTGCCAAAAGCTTTTGCTTTCTTTCTTCCCCTCCTTCCAAGCATGTTCTCATAATATTCTACCAGAGCATTGTCTATATCTGTGCTATCAGTTACCACTACTCCTGTATGATCTTAATCTGGGTAAGTGCCTGCTGCAATCGTTTATGTTTTGTAACTGAATATAAATACTTGCTGTTATCATCACCTAGTTTGATCCAATTCGCCTTACTCCACTGTTGTAAGAACATTTCAGCTAGGTAGGAGGATTTCCTAAATTTTTGGTGAATTTTCTTTTCTTGCTCTTGTAGTTCTACATCTGAAGGCTTTTCATGTAGTGTTTTCTGGGTTAGTTTCAAGGTTGTATGCTCATCTTCAGCTTCATTTAGAATGTTTCTAAAATTTTGTTGATTCAGCTTCTTTAATAACTTCTTCAGTAACTTCATTCTCCTTACTACTTGGTGCATAATGTAACCCTATATAGGTTGTTTCTATACGTGTTCCACAGTCTCCTTAAATTGAGGGTGTTGAGTCCAAACATTGCAAAATTTGAATGCTCATTTACTCTTATATTATAACGACTTGACCGGTCGCTTTGAGCTCTAGAATGTCGTGCGGTGGTTTAAATCCATGAGCAACTTTACATAAGGTATTATGACTTGTACGTGTGGTCAGAATTGAATTTCGGGGAGTTGGAGTTAATTTGTAAAGAAAATTCTCATTACGGAAGCTTTAAGTTGGAAAAATTGACTAAGGTGTGATTTTGGAGTATATGGCCTCGAAATTGAGACTTGACGGTTCCAATAAGTTTGCATGAAGATTTTGGACTTGGGCGTATGCTCGGATCGGGTTTTGGATGACCCAGGAGCGTTTCGACGCCTAATATTAAAAGTTGGTTCTTTGAAGGTTTTAAAAGTTCTTTAAATTTGGTTTGGAGTATATTTTGGTGATATCGAGGTCCAAATGAAATTTCGAGATCGGAAATAGTTCTGTAATGTCATTTAAGACATGCTCGTAAATTTTGGCGTCATTCCGAGTTGATTTGACGGGCATCAGATGCACGGAAGTACTTTTAGAAGTTTTTGAGTTCATGAGTTAATCCATGTGTTTTGGCATCCGACTCGTTGTTTTTGATGTTATTTCAGTGTTTCGAGCGAGTGAGTTCGTATGATATTGTTACACTTGTGTGGATGTTTGGTGTGGAGCCCCGAGGGCTCGGGTGAGTTTCGGATGTTCGAAAGTTTGGGAAAAACTTTCTTTTTCTGGTGTTGCATTGCTGGTGCTGCAGGTCTCGCACATGCAAGAATTTGTTCGCATTTGCGAGCCTCGCATTTGCGAGAAAGGTTTCGCATTTGCGAGAAAGGTTTCGCATTTGCGAGGAAGACTTCTGATCCTAGCTCTCATTTGCGAGAAATCAGCTGCATTGGCGACCTTAGCATGGTTCGCATTTGCGAGTCCCTTGTCGCATTTGCGACCTTAGCAGTGGGAGCCCAGTTCGCATTTGCGATGTTTTTTTCGCATTTGCGAACCAGACATCGCAAACGATACATCTGAGACCTGTGCACAACTTTATTAAAAGCGGGACTTAGTCCATTTAGCTTAGTTCTTTCACCTCTTGGGCAATTTTTGGAGCTCTTGGAAGATGGTTTCACCTAGCACTTTGAGGTAAGTAATTTATCCACAACATGAGTTAAATACAAAGATTATGGGTAGTTTAACATGTAAAAATTTGTGAAATCAAGGGTTTAGATGAAAAACCTAGGTTTTTGATAAAAAGGGGATTTAACCACGAAAATGGTTATGGAATTTGGTGAAAATCATATTCATGAGGTTATGGGTAACACTTTTCTTCGAAAATTTCCGGAATCCGGGCACGTGGGCCTGAGGGTGAATTTTGGGAATTCTTCAATTGGGGTTGGGTAGTCATTTTAATAATTAGAATATGAAATTTTGAACCTATATTGACTAATTTATATAATATTTGACTAGCTTCGGGTCGTTTGGCACCAAGTTGAGGATTTAAAGCACAGTTTTGGACCGGAAAGTAAGCTTTGGGACGAGGTAAGTATCCTGTCTAACTTTGTGAAGGGGAAACTACCCTTAGGTGATATATTTGATGTGTGTAACTTGTTGTCGAGACTACGTACGTACGAGGTGATGAGAGTCCGTACGTAGTTAGATTCATGTTATGGTCCGGGTAGACTTAAGTTTACATCATGTTGTACTTGTACTGTAGGGATTATCCTTGCTTGTTTAATTCTTTTATTTCGCATTTGACTTGAGACTAGACGTGCATAGAGTGATATAATTGCTATTGTAGAGTTTCGCGAGTTTTATGATTTGCCATAGAATATGGTGTCCCTCGTGCAGATTTCTCGCGCGTTATGCGTTTTCATCGAATAATTTTCCTTAAAAATTGTAACTCACATGTTCATTCGTGAGTGGGGGTCAAGGAGCCGGTTAAACTTCTTACTCTAATGGGATCAGGCCGTTTGCCTCGCTGGAATTTATGAACCACACTCTAATGGGATCGGGCCATTTGCCTCGGCAGAATTTATGTACCACACTCTCATGGGAGCGGGCTATTCGCCTCGACAGTATAATAGATGCATCTATGGTTTGTGTTGTTTGACCGTCAGCAGTGCATAGTTTAATATTTATGTTGGATCGGTCCGTACGCCTCGTCATTTCTATAAAATATCCTCATGGAATTGTGCATAAAATTTGGCAAGAAGAGAGTGTATCTGTAAATCTTTCCCTGATTCGAATTATAACAACCTATTTGGTGAGGTCCATGATACATATATATGCTCTAGTTGAGGAGGAATTTGCTAATTAAGAGCTTGAGTTTATTGTAAGGAGGATAATTGTACCACATATTTACACTTTTTTGTTTCATTTATTTACTTTGCCTCATATTTGTTCACCTCCTTATTATACCTGATTTTATATGACCACTAGTGAGTGTCGATGTCGAACCCTCATCACTACTCCTCCGGGTTTAGACGAGATACTTACTGGGTATACGTGGATTTATGTACTCATACTACACCTGTTGCACATTTTTTTGCAGGTACTTTAATGTCCGGTGGTCCTTTGAGCATGAAGGCACGTATGCTGCGGGGACTTGCCGCGAGCTGCATTACAGGTTATGATCCGCAGTCAGTAGAGTCTCCTTCAAAGTTTTTTGTATTTTTTTTCCTGTCTAAGTTGTATTCTGGACATATATTGTACTTTATTTTTACTTCTTAGTTGATGCTCATGCACTTGTGACACTGGGTTTTGGGGTAATTATGGGTTGTTCTATATTGAAATTGTTAAAAATATTATCATATACTCAGTAAATTCCATCTTTTACTATTTAATGGAAGGAAAATATGATTTCAAAAATATTAAAATGAGAACCAAATTAAGTATTTATTGTTGGCTTGCCTGACAGCGGTTTCCAACGCCATCACGACCTTTAATGGATTTTGGGCGGTGACAACATGGTATCAAAGCACCAGGTTCACTTAGGTCTTACGAGTCATGAGCAAGTATAGTAGAGCCTTGTAGATCGATACGGAAACGTCTGTACTTATCTTCGAGAGGCTACATGGGTATTAGGAGCACTTCCCTTCTTGATTCCTCATCGTGCGACTAGATTCCTTTGAGGATTATGCTCTCATTTCTTTCCTATTCAATCTTATGCGACGTGAAGGGATTGTTACCAATTGGGGATCGAGAAATTGTAATGGTACGACTAAGGTGGTGCAGGATGTTTCTACTACGTATTCGATTGGGTTAATGTCGTCGCCTTGCGGAAGGATATTCTGTCGATTCAGCTCAATAGCGGTATCTTCGATGGTCTTGAGGCTTGGCACATGTTGCTATGATTGTCATGAGTTGTTATCGCACAATATTGATGTAATGGTAGAATGCTTGTCTATGTGTCGGGGCAGTGAACGACTTGAAAGGAGGTTTTTCTCAGTGCATGATTAAGAGGTTCAATGTTTTATTTCCAGCGGAGGAAAGGAATTCGACTATGAGCATTCACGTTTGAGTAGATGGAGTAACATGACTTGGTATTTTCGAGCGTGGTGGAGTTTTCATTGGTGATGTGGTGTCGTTATCCTTGATGAATGTGTTAAGTGCGTCGGTGTTATGGTTTTCTTCAATTCGCTTTCAGGGCAGGGTATTGTGCAATGGTGCCGCGGAAGCGGCTGTCAAAGATCGAGTTGTGCAGTAGTTCAGAATCGAATCGATGTTTCTGGTGTTGATGGCTCGATGAAGATGATCTTCGAGGAGGTTCAAAGTTGGTAGCGATTTAGTGATCCAAGTGCTACAAAGATGGATTTTGATTTAAAGGCAACAATTGGGCAACGAAGGATGAGGAAGGACATGGGGGAAGGGAGTCTCGCAGATGTTGAATCACTAGTAAGTTAGGAGTGAAAAGCAGAAGTCGGGAAGTTTCCTAAAGGAAATGGTTTAACCAAAGTGGGAGAGTATCATATGTATTCTGTGGTAGGATAGCTACACGCCTTGGGGAAAGTTAGAGTGATTTGGTCTCATGGTGGACAGTGACTATGTCTACGGAATAATTTGGAAAATTGGCTACTATACTGAGGAAGATTGGATACGACAGGAAGGAGTTGCTTGATATGAAGAGAGATGCAACATGACTTCGGGTTGGAATGTATTGCCGCACCTGTAGTTGATGTCAATGGGGAGTGAACAGAATTACGCAGATGGTGGAGGAGCATGGGCTCAGAATGGTTTAGTGGTTTCGTAGTAATTGTACTCGGTGCAGCGTTGTTGAAAAAGGTCGGCATGGAACTCCCACAGATGGGATAACCCTTGTGAGAAGGTTAGTGATTGCATGGTTTTGATGATGCTTCTACGAAGAATTTTACTAGCTATCTGATAAGAGGTCGAATATGTAAATGCGGCTTGTGATTCAGAATGTTAATGAAATAGTAATAGAAAGATTTCGAGGAATTCGGCGGGACTATTACGCGAGGTCATGTCAATGAAGGAGAAGGAATCTTGGTAGGTTCCAGGTTTATGAAATTGTAGCTTCAAGTTAAGTGAGAGAGCCCCACCGTCTACGATTGGATTGCATGGTTGTCTACTTGTGAAGTTTCTGGTTATCGGTATATTGGTGGGTTGATACGACTAAGGGAAAAAACATCAGTGGTAATTTGATCAGAGGATTTGGGGAATGTGTGCTATAGTTGGCCTTATCGATTCATGTTCAGTTTTGAGAATACTCAATGTTTTTGCTTCTGGTGAGAGTAATGTACAGGCGAATATAATTCAGTTGGGTGCTTCTTTGATACGGTTTTCACGTGCTGGAAGAGCACTAGAGTTTAGATTATACTCGGGGCCGAGACAGAGTGGGTGACTCTCAACAGTGGTCCTGGTGTGTTCAAGAATTTAAGTACAGTGCCTAAGGGTTTGGAATGTTCTATGTTATCATTGGGTATGCGGTGCATTATTGGAGAAAGGGAATAAGTAATTTCGGATTCACGGAAGGTCTTGCGGAACGGGTGTGCCAGTTGGCGATGTTATTGTGCGCTTAAGGAGAATATGAGATAGTTCATGGGTCTCGAGACAATGTTTTCATGTGGATTAGGTTACCCGAGATGAGCGTTTTTGGGTTTTGTTACATTAATGAATGGAGTTGTTTATTATTATCCCTAAGGAAAGTTGAGAATAAATTGGAAGAAGACGGGTCAGTTAGTAATGGTTGAATCAGCACGATTGTGGCAGTAGTCAGTTTCTCCAGCGTGAAGTTATACATGTAGTTTGTGGTTGTACACTTAGGCTTGAGCGCCACCACAACTTGGTTGATTTGGGAGGTATTCGATCCGTATAGCTTTGTTGTTTAAAGGGATTCCGAAAAATTTATGGCAGTTTAGATCACGACATGAGGTTGTATTTTCTGCAGTTTGAGAATTCGGTCGCATGTTGCAATGGTCCTCCTGAAATGATCTAGGTAAAAGGTTTTTATATGATGAAGTGTTTATTCTATTAGTGGTTTAGGAGTTGTGGTGAAATTATTGTATTGTCACGTATTGGCATGTTAGGTGCAGTGAGCAGCATTGGAAGCTGAGGATCGAGGTTGCGGCTCGGTGTTGACAAGAATATCACCAACTCAGATGAGTAGGAAAGAATTTAGATGTTTAGAGTAAGCTGGTATTGTCTCTAGCGTCACCTGAGATCATCGTTCTTGTAAGAGGCTTTGTGTACTGAATTGCGGATTCTTGATTTGCTTTACAACATTTGTATGGCCGGTGGTAGGGATGTGCAGACTTGTTACCTGGTGTGGAAGATCGTGGGAGCGCATCCCACGTGAAGATGCTATAAGTGTGACGTGTAGTCACTTTCTTGATTAAAGATTGAAATCAAGTATGGAGATTTTGGTACTATCACTAATGTGAGAGTTTAGGCCTTGAAGGCACTCTATTCAGCAGTTGTGAATTGTGGAAGTTTGTTCTGGGTTCGACGACTGTTCTTGTGTGTCATGGGACAAAGGTCATTGTGGATCCTTGAGGGGTTATTTTCCCAATAATGGTATGATCAGAATCGGTTCGAGGTCCGTTGATAGGTCCAAATGTGGATGTGTACTCTACACCATCCTGGGTGTGTTCATTCAGCATATCATTCCTTATGGAGGAGTATTTGGGCGTTGGATGTTATTTCTGTCGACAGTCATTCTGTGTAATCTCTATTGTGCCATGTGGGTTGTGAGGCGGTTTGGTTATTCGCACTCGTGTTGAGATCCCGTGCAATTTGTGGTGTCTTGAGAGCAAGATGGCGTTCGAGATACAGGTCATTTATTGCACCTTAGTTGTGCTTGAGTTTCATAGCATATGGCGCTATCCGTCTCCCCAGGATTTGTATTAAACACTTCACGTGCTTTGTGGTCGATATTCGGGTATCTCGCAGGTATGAACATTTTAGCTCGGTGAGTACTTCCTTATAGATTATTATGTTTGGATTGGGTGGCACGCCGCCACATGTATGATGTTTGGATCGGGTGGCACGCTGTCACGGGTATGATGTTTAGATCGGGTGGCACGTCACCACAGGTATGATGTTTGGATCGGGTGGCATGCCGCCACGGGTATCATGGTTGGATCGGGTTGCACGCCGCAACAGTGTGATGATGAGTACAATTTCCCATATCTATTATTGTGTGTTTTACTTCTCATTTTCTGAGAAAGGTTCATAACATCTTTTCGGTTGTTTAAATTAGTTATGTGGGTTGAATAATTCTTTCCAGAGTTCGTTTCCATATGTATCACATTCGAGTTTGTAGCTTGTTGGCACATTTTGGCATCATATGAGACTTATGGCAGTGTTTAAGGTGGCTTATTGCCTGACCGACTTGTACTGGGTGAGACGAGATTATTGGACTTAAGATCCGTGTGATCAGATTTATATGAGGCACATTAAGAGTAAATATCGACATTCAGTCCAGAATGAGGTAATGGTTCTTGTTAGGAGGAGAGACTCCATGAATTCTGATTCGGCAGGTGGTTATGAATTTCTACACATCTTTTTCTGTCGTGGCAGTATTGCGAGAGCTGAAACGAGATTTATATGCTTCATGAGGTTTGTTGTGGGCATCAGATTCGTGGGATTTCGGCGATTGTTGTCAGGGGAATTCATTATGGTCATGTGAATAATGCGATGCATGGTGTGAATTCGGTAAGAGTATACAATCATGTATTGTTACATCGTGTAGTGATCGATACGGTGTTCGTATGTTGGAAACAGACCTGGAGAATCTTCAGATTGGTTCGAGTTAATGTTCTCAATTGAGTTGTGGTTGCACGGATAGGTTCACAAAGTGTTAAACAATAATTTTAGACAACTCCAGATCAATTCCTAGCACGTTCAAGGACGAACATACGTTTAAGTGGGAGAGAATGTAACGACCCGACCGATCATTTTGAGTCTAGCGCATCGTTATGATGACCCAAAAGTTCATCCCGTGTATTCCTAGATATTTCTGTGATCCGAGGTCATGAAAACCTCCTTATATCTCACCTCAATTTTCGTGCGCAGCCCAGGCGTGTATCCGGGAAGCCATATGTGAAAAACTGATAAAAATGATATTTTTGTGTTGAAATTTGAATAAAATTGACTTTGGTCAATATTTTTGGTAAACGGACCCGGATACGTGATTTGACGGTTCCGGAGGGTCCCTAGGAAAATATGGGACTTGGGCGTATGCCTGGAGTCGAATTCCGAGGTCCCAAGTCCGAGAAATGAATTTTTAAAGAAAATTATTTTCTGAAAAATATAAAGGTTTTTAAAAATGAAATTTGATGTGAAACCTGTGGTATCGTACTCGTATATTGGTTCCGGAGTGTGGTACATGTTATATGACCTATATGTGTTATCTGTGAAATTTGGTAAGAAACGAACTTAGTTTGACATGATTCGGATAAAAAATGGAAAATTTAGAAGTTTTGGAAGTTTAAAAGAATTTCATTGATTTTGAGGTTTAATTCGATGTTTATGATGTTATCTTGGTGATTTGATTACACGAATAGATCCGTAGGATGTTTTTGAGGTTGTGTGCATAATTGGTTTGGAGCCCCGAGGGGTCGGGTGAGTTTCGGGTAGGTGTCGGGGTGCAGAAACTTAGAAACATCTGGTGTCAAATGCTGGTTTCTAGTGTTTAGGTCTTAGACCTTCGCGATTGCGGTGCAAGTTACGCGATCATGATGTGAAAACAGGTAGGGGAAGGATTTTACCCTACGCAAACGCAGAGCCTTGGTCGCGATCGCGGTGCCTGGGGGGCAGTGCTCTACGCGAACGCGAAGGGACTCACGCGAACGCGTAGTGCAACTGTGGGGCTGGGGGCTGGGTAGCTAGTCCTCTACGTGAACACGGTCACTTGGTCGCGATCGTGATGGACCAGGTTTAGCACTCTATGTGATCGCAGTAGGCCTGTCACGATCGTGTAAGCCAAATTCGCCCAATGATTTATTTTGTCCCAAAACAGAACACTTATACGGGAATTTAGCCATTTTTCATAAACTCCTTCTTCTCCACACCCATAGGCGATTTTTGAAGAGCTTCATCACCATAACCTCTTAGGTAAATAATTCTAATCGTGTTTTCTTTCATTTTCATTAACACCCATTAGATTTTAGGCCTAAAAACATGGGATTTAAGGTAGAAAATTAGGGATTTGGGTAGAGTTAGGGCTTTTTGATTATTTGGGAATTTGACCTCGTTTTGGGGTCGGATTTCAAAACAAATTATATATTCGGGCTCATGGGTGAATGGGTGATCGGGTTTTGGTCCGAACCTCGTATTTGGACCAAGCGGCCCCGGGGTCAATTTTTGGATTTTTGAGAAGAATGTTGGGAAATCTATAATTAAGCATTGAAATTGATTTGTTTAGCATTTATTGATGTTATTGAGTCAATTATGTCTAGATACGATTGTTTTGGAGTCAGGATCGAAAGGGAAAGTGGTGCTAGAGGCTTGATTTGGATTCTTGGAGTCGAGGTAAGTATTTGGCCTAACCTTAGCTTGAGGGAATAGGTGTTGAGTCATATGTGCTACTTGTTGTTCCATTTTCAATGTATAGGTGAGGTGACGAGTTCCTATATATTGTTGTCAAGCATGCCCGTGAGTCGGTTTTGATATTACAAGTGTTTTTCTTCGATATTCACTGTGTTATGTAGTAGATTTCATTTTGGAGATTATTCAATTTTTGGAAATACTTGAATTTGAACACTGTTGATTATTGTTCGATTGAGGATTATTTGGTTATGTTGTACATTCAGTGAGATTGGTTATAGCTGTGTCCCTTGCCGGGCGGTGATATTTCTGTTATTGTTCCCTTGCCGGGATGTTGTAAATTATGGCTTATATTGTGGTTCTTCCTTGCAAAATTGTTGTTCTGGATATTGTTTGGGTGAGGAAGAGTGTAAAGCACGAAGGGTGATGCCATGTATTTATATATTGCATTGTTAGGATGAGAGTGTAAAGCACGAAGGGTGATGCCGTGCCATGATTTTATATTTAAAAGCACGAAGGGTGATGCCGTTCCGTGATATGAGAGATAACCTACGAAAGATAATTCCGTGCCATGATATTGTGAGGTAAAAGCACGAAGGGTGATGTCGTTCCATGATATGGGAGTAAAGCACGAAGGATAATGCCATACCATGATATTATGAGGTAAAAGCAAGAAGGGTGATGCCATGCACTTGTTTTGGTGAGAATGAGAGTAAAGCACGAAGGGTGATGCCGTGCACTTGTTTGTTCTCTTGTTATTTTGATACTTAGACGGTTGCCTTGTTCTGTTATTCAATAAGTGTTTTCCCCTTTGTACCCCAACATGTTTTCCCCGTATTTGTACTTAACTGTTTACCTCATGCCGTTATTTCTGTTATATATTATTGAATTGCACAGGTGTTCATTATTTTGTCGTGTCCTAGCCTCGTCACTACTTCGCCGAGGTTAGGCTCGGCACTTACTCAGTACATGGGGTCGGTTGTACTGATGCTACACCTGCACTTCTTTATGTTGTGCAGATTACGGTACCGGACCCGGTGAACAGTGATCGAGGGAGTATCCTTCAGTCCACAGGCGACACTGAGGTAGTCCTGCAGGCATCCGCAGGCCTTGGCGTCACCTCCTATCTCATTCCTTCTCTTTCTGTATTCTCTTGTATTTCTGAGACAGTTGTATTTTTTATTCGGAATTTGTTTTTAGTATTCTTAGACAATCCTTGGATTTGTGGTACCAGTTCTGGGGTGTTACTAAGGATTTTTCTAGTATCAGATACTTGAGATGTTACATTTCATAGCTTCCGCATTGTTATATAAAACTTGTTCTCGCTTATCGCTTTTTCGTTCAATGCCTAATAATAAAGAAATAAGCATGTTAAACAGAACGTTGTCTTGTCTAGCGGGTTCAATGTTAGACGCCATCACGGTCCCGACGGTAGGATTTCGGGTCGTGACAATCGTGCGGTGGTTTAAATCCATGAGCAACTTCACTTCAGGTATTATGACTTGTACGTGTGGTCGGAATTGAATTTCGGGGAGTCGGAGTTAATTTGGAAAGAAAATTCTCTTTCTGGAAGCTTTAAGTTGGAAAAATTGATTAAGGTGTGATTCTTGAGTAAACAACCTAGAAATCGGGATTTACGGTTCCAATAGGTTCGCATGATGATTTCGGACATGGGCATATGCTCGAATCAGGTTTTGGATGACCCGAGAGCGTTTCGGCACCTAATATTGAAAGTTGGTTCTTTGAAGGTTTTTGAAGTTCTTTAAATTTGGTCTGGAGTAGGTTTTGGTGATATCGAGGTCCAAATGGAATTCCGAGATAGAGAATAGTTCCGTAATGTCATTTAAGACTTTCTCATGAATTTTGGCGTCGTTTTGAGTTGATTTGATAAGAATTGGATGCACGGAAGTATTTATAGAAGTTTTTGAGTTCATGAGTTAATCCATGTGTTTTGGCGTCCTATTCGTGGGTTTTGATGTTATTTAAATGTTTCGATCGCGCGTGTGAGTTCATATGATGTTGTTAGACTTGTGTGTGCATTTGATGTGGAGCCTCGAGGGCTCGGGTGAGTTTCGAATGTTTGAAAGGTTAGGAAAAACTTCAGTTTTCTGGTGTTGCATTACTGGTGCTGCAGGTGTCGCAAATGCGAGAATTTGTTCGCATTTGCGAGCCTCCCATTTGCGAGAAAGGTTTCGCATTTGCGAGAAATCAGTCGCATTTGCGACCTTGGCATGGTTCGCATTTGCGAGTCCCTTATCGCATTTTGCAACCTTAGCAGTGGGAGCCCAGTTCGCATTTGCGATGTTTTTGTCGCATTTGGGACCTTCGCATTTGCGAACCAAATGCCGCAAATGAGACATCTGAGACCTATGCATAACTTTATTAAAAGCGGGACTTAGGCCATTTAGATCATTTCTTTCACCTCTTGGGATATTTTTGGAGCTCTTGGAAGAGGGTTTTCACCTAGCACTTTGAGGTAAGTAATTTCAACACAACATGAGTTAAATACATAGATATGGGAAGATTAACATGTATTGGTGAAATCAAGGGTTTAGTTGAAAAATCTAGGTTTTGGATAAAAATGGGATTTATCCACGAAAATGGTTATGGAATTTGGTGAAACCCATATATTTGACTTCTGGAGGTTATGGGTAACACTTTTCTTCAAAAATTTCCGGAATTCGGGCACGTGGGCCCGAGGGTGAGTTTTGAGAATTCTTCAATTGGGGTTGGGTAATCACTTTAATAATTAGAATATGAACTTTTGAGCCTATATTGACTAATTTATATAATATTTGGCTAGCTTCGGGTCGTTTGGCATCGTGTTGAGGATTTAAAGCACAATTTTGGACTGGAAAGTAATCTTTGAGACGAGGTAAGTCTCCTGTCTAACTCTGTAAGGGGAAAACTACCCCTAGGTGATATATTTGATGTGTGTAACTTGTTGCGGGGACTAAGTATGCACGAGGTGACGAGAGTCTGTACATAATTAGATTCATGTTATGGTACGGCTAGACTTAGGTTTACATCATGTTGTACCTGTACTATAGGGATTATCCTTGCTCATTTAATTCTTTCATTTCACATTTTGAATTTAGACTAGACATGCGTAGAGTGATTGAATTGTTATCATAGAGCTTTACGAGTTCTATGATTTTCCACGGAATTATGGTGTTCCTCTTACGGATTTCTCGCGCTTATGCATTTTCATCGAACTCACATGTTCATTCGTGAGTAGGGGTCAAGGACCCGGTTAAACTTCTTACTCTAATGGGATCGGGATGTTCGCCTCGGCGGAGTTTATGAATCACACTCTAATGGGATCGGGTCATTTGCATCGGCAGGATTTATGTACCACACTCTCATGGGAGCGGGCCGTTTGCCTCAGCAGTTTAATAAATGCGTCTATGGTTCGTGCCGTTCGACCCTCGACAGTACACATGTTAATATTTATGTTGGATCGGGTCGTACGCTTCGATATTTCTATAAAATATTCTCATGGAATCATGTAAAATTTGGCAAGAAGCCAGGGTATCTGTAAATCTTTCCCATATTCGAATTATAAAAACCTATTTAGTGAGGTCCATGATACATATATATTCTCCGGTTGAGGAGAAATTTGATAATTAAGAGCTTGAGTTTATTGTAAGAAGAATAATTGTACCATATATTTACACTTTTTTATTTCATTTATTTAATTTGCCTCATATTGTTCACCTCCTTATTATACCTGATATTATATGATCACTAGTGAGTGTCGATGTCCACCCCTCGTCACTACTCCTCCGAGGTTAGGCGAGATACTTACTGGGTACACTTGGATTTACTTGCTCATACTACACTTTCTGCACATTTTTGTGCAGGTACTTTTATGTCCGGTGGTCCTTTTAGCACGAAGGCACGGATGATGCAGGGACTTGCCGCGAGCTGCATTTCAGGTTACGATCCGCAGCTAGCAGAGTATTCTTCAGTGTTATCTGTAATTTTTCCTGTCTAAGTTGTATTCCGGACAAATGTTGTACTTTATTTTTACTTATTAGTTGATGCACATGCACTTGTGACACCAGGTTTTGGGGTGATTATGGGTTGTTCGGTATTGAAATTGTTAAAGAAATTATCATATACTCTGTAAATTCCATCTTTTACTATTTAATGGAAGGAAAATATGATTTCAAAAATATTAAAATGAGAACCAAATTAAGTATTTATTGTTGGCTTCCTTGACAACGGTGTCCGACGCCATCACGACCTTTAATGCAGTCGTTTTAGCTATTTTTAGGGGACAATGATAACTTATCCCTTCGACTAGGAAATTAGCATACACCACTGGCATACTATCCACCCATTCCCTATTGACAAAAGCCCAATAAATTTTTGAGAAGATTCTATTGTCCCCATGTTTGTCATTCCATGTGTATCTACAACCTCCACATGGTAATTCTAGTAGTTCACAAGTATCAATACAGTCTTGATGTCACGACCCAAAATCCATTAAGGTCGTGATGGCGCCGGACCCTACTTTCAGGCAAGCCAACACTTAATAAATAAATTAAATCTTTATTTTAAAATTTTCTAAGTCATTCTTTTCTCATTTTTTTAAATCATAATTAGTGAACTCCCACTGAGTGAACAATAATATCTTAGCAAAATTTAAATAGTGAATAAATCCCATAATTATCCCAGAACCTGGTGTCACAAGTACATGAGCAAATTTTCTAAGAATTATACATGTACTATAATACTTTTCCGGAATACAAACTGGACAAGGAAATTTAAAATAAAATACAATACATCAGAGGAAGACTCTGCCGGCTGCGGGTCGTCTCCGGATGGTGCAGATCGTCTAAGTCTCCAAGTCAGTCACATCACTACGTCAAGCAGGGCCACTAGCTATGAACGTACCTGTGCAATAAAAATGCACAAGTGTAGTATGAGTACGAAAATAACGTGTACTCAGTAAGTATCCCGCCCAACCTCGAAGAAGTAGTGACGAGAAGTCGACTTTGACACTTACTAGAGGTCCAACAATATCAAGTGCACTATAGAAATGAATTAATATAAACTAATGTAAATATATAAGACATACAAGTATAAATTACGTGGTACATTCTCCCTCTTTACAATTTACTCAACTCTCTACTAGCAAGTTCCCTCCGTAACCGAAGCATATAAATAAATACAATGGATTTCATCAAAGAGGCTGTCATAATCCAAATCAGGGGGAAAAACCCTCAGATGAACTGACTTTTTACCAAATATTTCGCACGATTCCATGGGGATGATGTATATATATAGGAAATGCCGAGGCGAACGACCTGATCCAATATAAAAGTAAATTGTGCACTGCCGAAGGGTCGAACGACGCGAACCATAGATGCATCTATTAACATGCCGAGGTGAACGAACCGCTCCCATGAGAGTGTGGTACATAAATCCTGCCGAGGTGAACGACCCAATCCCATAAGAGTGGGGTACATAAATCCTGCCGAGGCGAACGACCCGATCCCGTAAGAGTGTGGTAGGAGGATTTACTCCTCTCGCTAATCATACATGCGACGCAGTTACACATAGATTTCTCGAGTTATTAAAGTATTCTTCCATTTATTTTCAAAACATGAATTTTCAAGATTCCCATTTTTATAAAAATTTTCGATTCCTTTCAAAATATTTGATAAGTATGCTCAATCCAGCTTCTTCTCGAAGCAAACAATAAACATAAGCCAAATATAATAACAATAAAGCATGATGTAAGCCTAAAACTACCCGGACATAGGCATAACTAGTAGCTACGTACGGACTCTCGTCACCTCGTGCGTACGTAGACGCTCCACAAATAATATCACATAATTAATTATTTCACTGATGGGGACAATTCCCTCTTACAAGGTTAGAAAGGAGACTTACCTCGTTCCGCAACCAAATTCAAGATCCCAATAAACCTTTGCTTCGCGAATTCGTGTCCGAAAGCCTCAATTCTAGTCATAAACAATTCGAAGTACTCAATACAAATAGTAGGAATTAATTTTATATGAATTTACTAATTTTTAATCGGAAATTTATCTAAAAAATAGCCTGTGGGGCCCGCATCTCGGAACCCGGCGAAACTCACAAAATCCGACAACCCATTCCGATACGAGTTCAACCATGCAAAAATTATCGAATTCCGACATCAGATTGGCTTTCAAATCTTAAATTTTGATTTTTGGAAGATTTGCTAAAAATCAGATTTTTCTTCAATAAATTCATGGATTCATGATGTAAATGAGTATGGAATCATGAAATATAATCAATATAGGATAAGGAACACGTACCCCAATGTTTTCCCGTGAAAATCACCAAAAATCGCCCAAGAAACCGTGCTCCAAAAATCCAAAACGAAAATAAAGGAAATGAACATTTTTGGTCCTTAAGTTTCTGCCCCATCTGTCAGTAAAAGTGGATTTTCGTCACTAAAAGTCGTCATTAAAAGTCCACTAGAAACAGCTTTACTAGCCCCTATTCAATCGATCATAACTTTCGATACAAATGTCTAAATGATGAATGATTTAACTTTCCGGAAACTATAATGCAAGGAAAACAACTTTCATGTTTTGAAAACTTTCATATTCCTTATAGATTTCGATATATAAACTTCCAAAGTTGGCTCCTCGCATCAGAAATTTCTGGGGAAATTGCAGAAGCAGCTTTACCAGCCTTCATTCAGTCGATCATAAGTTTCTTTACGAATATCCAAATGATTAATCGTTTATCTTTCTAGAAACTAAAATGAAAGGGATAAAACTTCCATGTTTTGCAAAGTTTTAGATTCATTATAGATTGCAAGATATGAGCTTCCAAAATCGACTCCACGCATCAAAAATTTTTGGTGAACAACTTCTGCAACAGAATTTCAACAGCTTTCTTTGTCCGAAATCCATTCCGTTAACCTTACAAAATCCACCCGAGGCCCTCGGGACCTTAACCAATTATACCAACATGTCCCAAAACATGATACGAACTCGCTTGAGGCCTCAAATCACATCAAACAACCTCGAAACCATGAACCGCACCCCAATTCAAACTTAATGAACTTTAGAACTTGAAACTTCTACATTCGATGCCGAAACCTATCAAATCACGTCCGATTAACCTCAAATTTTTCACACAAGTCACATTCGACATTACAGACCTACTCCAACTTTCGAAATATGAATCCGACCCTGATATCAAAAAGTCAAACTCTCGGTCAAACTTTCAAAAAATCTTCTATTTTATAACTTTCGACAAATGACCCCGAAATGACCTACGGACCTCCAATTCCACTTCCGAACACGCTCCCAATACCAAAATAACCATACAGAGCTATTCCCAGACTCTAAATCCCAAACGAACATTGATAACATTGAAATATACGTCAACCTAAATTTATGAAATTCTTCCAAAATGTCAACTTCCTTAATAGGCGTCGAGACGCTCCCGAGTCATCCAAAACCTGATCCGGACATACACCCAAATAAAAAATCATCATACAAATCTATTGGAACCTTCAAATCCTGATTCCGAGATCGTTTGCTCAAAAATCACACTTTAGTCAATTCTTCTAAGTTAAAGCGCACGAAATGAGGATTTTCTTTCTAAATCAACTCCGAACTTTCCGAAATTTAATTTCGACCACGCATGCAAGTCATAATACCTGAAGTAAAACTACTCAGGGCCTCAAACTACTGTATGACGCGCTAGAACTCAAAATGACCGGTCAGGTCATTACATTCTGTCCCACTTAAACATACGTTCGTCCTCGAAGGTGCCAAGAACTATGCTGGAGTTGTCTCAAATCACTATTTAACACCTCGGGCACCTACCCGTGATACCACAACCCAGTTGAGCATATTAGCTCGAACAAATCTGAAGATTTCCCTTTTTACTTAGCCAAATAAGCATTAGAGCCAAATTCCAACACTCGAAATTCTCTACCAGAACTGTTTCCAATATACGATCACAGTATCAATCACCGTACGATGTACTAGAACATGACTGCACACCTTTGCTGAATCCACACCATGCACCACATCATTCACATGACCCAAGTAACATTCTCTGATCATAATAACCGACATTCCCTGAATCTGATGCTCACAATGCCCCTCATGACATATATAAGTCTTGTTCCAACTCTTATAATACCACCATGTCGGAAGATGTGCGTAAAGAAAATCCATAACCAACTGCCGAGACAACAAATCATTAAGTCTATACTCCTGACAAGAGCCATCACCTCATGCTGAATCAGTTAACGGAATTTTCTCTTTGATACACTTCATATGATCTACTTGCACTGATCCTAGATCCATTAATCTCTTCTCACCCAATATAAGCTGCCCAAGCAATAAGCCACCCCAGACTCCGCCAAAATCTCATATGATACCACGATGTGTTAATAAGCCCCAACTCGAACGTGATACATAAGGAAAGTGAACTCTGGAAGGGACCACTCAACTCACGCACTGATATGAACTTTCCTTATAAAATGGGAAACAGGATTCACAAAAACAGGATTTATAAAACCATACTCAACATCATACTGTTGCGGCGCGCAACCCGATCCAACCATGATACCTGTGGCGGCGTGCCACCCGATCTACAGATAACAATCTATTAGAAAGTACTCACCGAGCTAAAATGCTCATAACTACAAAATATCAAATATCGGTCACAAGCAACGTTAAGGGCACAATACCAACCCTGGGGGGAACATACAACGACATAAGCTACAAAACTCAAGCACAACTGAGGTGCAACATATGATCTGAATCTCAGGAGCCATCCTGCTCACATACACCATCACTACGCGAAATCTCAAAGCATAAGAAAATTATCAAGCCGTTCACAACTCACATGGCACAATATAGTATTACATGAAATAACTGCCAAAATAACATCCAACGTTCTAGTACTCCTCCCTGAGGAGCAATATACTGAAATGAATACATCTGGCTCACATAGAGCCCCATACTCATATTTTAATCCATCCACATACCTCAAGCCGATTTTGATCGCACTGTACTAGGCTATTAATCTTTCACGGGTCCATAACACACAAGAGCAACCATCATAACTGGAGCAACTTCAATATTCCGCAACCAAATGAACCGAGAACCCTCCAAGAATAAATTCTCAAATAAGCAATATTACACATTCTTCCTACTCGGTTTAAATCTTCAGTCAATCGAGTGACTACAATGCTTCACTTGTACAATCTTCCCATGAGATATGCTTCCACGACCTCCCCCACAAGGTAGCAAGTCTGCACATCCATGCCACCGGTCACACTAACACTGTAAAGCAAATCAAGAATCCATTACCAGGATGCAAGGCCTGCTTCACAAATCACCGATCTCAGGTGACGTTGAAGACAATACCATCTTACTCTATGTGTTCAAATCTCCTTCCTGCTCATCCGAGCTCGTGACATCCTTGCCAACACCGAACCGCAACCCTGATCCTCCCTTTCAAATTTCTTGCCGCTCACTGCGCCCAACATGCCGATATATGATAGCACAAGAATTTCATTACAAATCCTGAACCACTAATAGGGTGAACACTTCATCACATAGAAACCTTTTACTTAACTCATTCTAAGAGAACCATAGCAACACGCGGACGAATCCTCATAACTATAGAATATACAAATACTCAAGTAGTGGTGTAAACCGCCATAACCCTTCCGGTATCTGCCTACCCATAGCATGCCATAATACTTGAATACTTCCAAATGAAATCGATTACAATGGCCGTCAAACCTCGCACGTACCGTAACAAATAACATGCATAACTTGATCACGCTGGAGGAATTGATCACCGACCCTATCATGCCAGTTCAACCATGGCCAACCAACCTACTCCTAATTATCCTTAATTGCCTAAAAAATAACAGTAATTCCATTCAACACATAAAGAACTCAATCCGCACTCATCCCGAGTGGCCTTGTACCACGAGACCATGCTGTCTCAAATCCCACCAACCATCTCATACCCTCCTTGTGCGCATGCTCGCCTCCTCAACTGATGCACCCATTCCGATAATTCCTCTACGAATCAGAAGTCCTTTTCTCTCATTCCTCCAAATGCTACACGGCAAACCGAAGATATCATAGAACGTTCTGAGCCTCTTTTCATAATCTACTGCAAATTCGCGGGCTTGAAATTCCTAGGCACCGCATTTTAACATTTGAATTCACTAGGACCGTTTTTGAGAGTCACCCACTTTGGCTTAGTCCCGAATATAATCAACTCCAAGGCTCCGCTGGGACATGAACACTCATATTAATAAAGCACCCGACTGAATCACTTCCCTTGCAAATTACCTCTGTACTAAGCATAAATCCTGAATCTTTCCAAAGCCTAAACCTGATTCCATACGGCCAACCTTTGCACATATTTATCAAATCCTATACTCAATTACTACTCATGTCTTCTTCCCTTAGCTGTAATAACCCACTGCGAAAATTACCAACTGAGACCTTCCAACGACGTTGTACTGCACAATATCTACGACATCAATACCCCATCCTACACCCGTTCTCATTTACCAACTTTACCAGTCCGCCCGCTCCTCATGGACATCTACTAAATGAGCGACAATATTTTCTAATTCACAGCTGTGCTGCATCCTTCTTCATATCGAACAACTCCTCTCTCTTGTATCCAGCCTTCCGCTGAAATAGCCAATATTTCAATTTAAGTTTGTGGACCCAATCACCGTCCACTAAAATTCTCAAATCGCTCCAAACTTCTCCTCAAGATGTGCAGCTATCTTACCACAGAACTCATGCACTACACTGCCACTCTCCCACTTTGGTCAAACTCACTCCTTCAAGCAACTGCTCGACTTCCGCTTCTTACACCTGGCCTTCTAGAAATTTAACCATTGCCTGACTCTCCCCACGTGTCTTTCCTCATCGTATGCTGCCCAATTGTTTCCTCAAATTATCATTCTCTGTAGCACTCAAACCAGAATACCATCACAACTTCAAAACTCTCCGAAGATCATCTTTCTCGAGCCGCCGACGCTAGAAACACCGATCCGATCATGAACCACCGCACATAGAGATCTCTAACAACCACTTCCCGGACACCATTTCACAATACCGTGCCACGGAGGCAAATCTGAAGAAGATCATAGCACCGTTGAACTTAACACATTCTATTTGATCAAAAACTACGATTACCACATCACAGACGAAGATTCCACCCCACTTGAAAACACCACGTCTTATTACTCTATCAACCCAAACTCGAACAATTCTAGTCCAATTGCCTTTCCTCCGTCGGAAATAAAAATACCGAATTCTCGGTATCATGCTCTGAGTAGAACTTCTATCAAGTCATTCACTGCCCCGACGTATGGGCAAGAATCCTACCATCACATCAATACCGTGCGATAACCAATCATAATCATCATAGCAAATATGCGCATAACCTCAAAGCTCTCAGAAGTGCAGCTACCAAGCTGAAACAACATAATATCCTTCCGAAGAGCAATGAGAATAGCCTCAACCAACTGTGCATGGAAAAACCTCATGCACCATAAATGTAGTACCATTACAATTCCTCAAATTCTCGATTATAGCAAGCGCCTCGCGACGTGTAAGATTGAGTAAGAAGAAACGTAGGCATACGCCTCAAAGGAATAAAACTGCACGATAAGGAATCAAGAAGTGAAGTACTCCTAATAGCCCTGTAGCCTCCCGAAGATAAGTACAGACGTCTCCGTACCGATCCACAAGACTCTACTAGACTTGCTCATGACTCGTGAAACCTAAGGGAACCTAGTGCTCTGATACCACGTTGTCACGACCCAAAATCGATTAAAGTCGTGATGGCGCCGGACTCCACTGTCAGGAAAGACAACATTTAATAAATAAATAAAATCTTTATTTTAAAATTCTCGAAGTCATTCCTTTTTCATTTTCTTAAATAATAATTAGCGAACTTCCACTAAGTAAACAATAATATCTTAGCAAAATTTAAATAGTGAATAAATCCCATAATTATCCCAGAACCCGGTGTCACAAGTGCATGAGCAAATTTTCTAAGAATTATACATGTACGATAATATTTTTCCGGAATACAAACTGGACAAGGAAATTTAAAATAAAATACAATACATCTGAGGAAGACTCTGCCGGCTGCGGGTCATCTCCGGATGGTGCAGCTCGTCTAAGTCTCCAAGTCAGTCACATCACTGCGTCAAGCAGGGCCACTAGCTATGAACGTACCTGTGCAATAAATGCATAGCAAGTGTAGTATGAGTACGAAAACATTGTGTACTCAGTAAGTATCCCGCCTAACCTCGAAGAAGTAGTGACGAGAGGTCAACTTTGACACTTACTAGAGGTCCAAAATATCAAGTGCACTAAAGAAATGAACTAATATAAAGCAATGTAAATACATAAGACATACAAGTATATATTACGTGGTACATTGTCCCTCTTTACAATTTACTCAACTCTCTACTAGAAAGTTCCCTCCGTAACCGAAGCATATAACTAAATATAGTGGATTTCATCAAAGAGGCTGTCATAACCCAAATCAGGGGGAAAAACCCTCATATGAACTGGATTTTTGCTAAATATTTCGCACGATTCCATGGGGATGATGTATATATATAGGAAATGCCGAGGTGAACATCCCGATCCAACATAAAAGTAAACCGTGCACTGTCAAAGGGTCGAACGACGCAAACCATAGATGCATCTATTAACCTGCCGAGGCGAATGACCAGTTCCCATGAGAGTGTGGTACATAAATCCCGCCGAGGCGAACGGCCCGATCCCATAAGAGTGGGATACATAAATCCTGCCGAGGAGAATGACCCAATCCCGTAAGAGTATGGTAGGAGGATTTACTCCGATCGCGAATCATACATGCGACGCGGTTACACATAGATTTTTCGAGTTATTAAAGTATTCTTCCATTTCTTTTCAAAACATGAACTTTCAAGATTCCCATTTTTATAACAATTTTTGATTCCTTTCAAAATATTTAATAAGTATGCTCAATCCAGCTTCTTTTCAAAGAAAACAATAAACACAAGCCAAATATAATAACAACAAAGCATGATATAAGCCTAAAACTACCCGGACATAGGCATAACTAGTAAATACGTACGGACTCTCGTCATCTAGTGCGTACGTAGACCCCCCACAAATAGTATCACATAATTAATTATTTCACCTATGGGGGCAATTCCCTCTTACAAAGTTGGAAAACAGACTTACCTCGCTCCGCAACCAAATTCAAGATCCCAATAAACCTTTTCTTCGCAAATTCATGTCCGAAAGCCTCAATTCTAGTCATAAATAATTCGAAGTACTCAATCCAAATCGTAGGAATTAATTTCATATGAATTTACTAATTTTACGGATTAAAATCCAAAATTTAACTCAAAAATTGCCCGTGGGGCCCGCGTCTCAAAATCCGACAAAATCCGACAACCCATTCGATAAGAGTTCAACCATGCAAAAATTATCGAATTTCGACATCGGATTGGCTTTCAAATCTTAAATTTTTGTTTTTGGAAGATTTTCTAAAAATCAGATTTTTCTTCAATAAATTCATGGATTCATGATATAAATGAGTTGGAATCATGAAATATAATCAATATAGGATAAGGAACACTTACCCCAATGTTTTTCCGTGAAAATCGCCCAAGAACCATGCTCCAAAAATCCAAAACGAAAATGAAGGAAATGAGCATTTTTGGTCCTTAAGTTTCTGCCCCATACGTCACTAAAAGTCCATTTTCGTCACTAAACGTCGTCACTAAAAGTCCACTAGAAACAACTTTACTAGCCCCTGTTCAATCGATCATAATTTTCTGTACAAATGACTAAATGATGAATGATTTAACTTTCAGGAAACCATAATGCAAGGTCCACAACTTTTATGTTTAAAAAACTTTCATATTCCTTATAGATTTCGATATATAAGCTTCCAAAATAGGCTCCTCGCATCAGAAATTTCAGGGGAAATTGCAAAAATAACTTTACCAGTCTTCATTCAATCGATCATAATTTTTTGTACAAATATCCAAATGATTAATGGTTTATCTTTCTGGAAACTATAATGCAAGGGCTACAACTTTCATGTTTTGCAAAGTTTCAGATTCATTATAGATCGCAAGATATGAGTTTCCAAAATTGACTCCACGAATCAAAAATTTTTGGTGAACAATTTCTGCAACAGAATTTCGGCAGCTTTCTTTGTCCGAAATCCACCCGAGGCCCTCGGAACCTTACCCAATTATAACAACATGTCTCAAAACATGATACAAACTCGCTCGAGGCCTCAAATTACATCAAACAACGTCGAAATCATGAATCGCACCCCAATTCAAACTTAATGAACTTTAGAACTTGAAACTTCTACATTCGATGCCGAAACCTATCAATTCACGTCCGATTGACCTCAAATTTTGTACACAAGTCACATTCGACATTACAAACCTAATCCAACTTCCGTAATATGAATCCGACCTCGATATCAAAAAATCAGACTCTCGGTCAAACTTTCAAAAAACCTTCTATTTTATAACTTTCGCCAAATGACCCCAAAATGGCCTACGGACCTCCAGTTCTACTTCCGAACACGCTCCCAATACCAAAATCACCATATAGAGCTATTCACAGACTCTGAATCCCAAACGGACATTGATAACATTGAAATACACCTCAACCCAAATTTATGAAATTCTTCCAAAATGTTAGCTTCCTTAATCGGCGTTGAAATGCTCCCGAGTCATCCAAAACCCGATCCTGACATACGCCCAAGTCCAAAATCATCATACAAATCTGTTGGAACCTTCAAATCCTGATTCCGAGATCGTTTGCTCAAAAATCACACTTTAGTCAATTCTTCTAACTTAAAGCTCCCGAAATGAGAAGTTTCTTTCTAAATCAACTCTGAACTTTCCAAAATGTAATTTCGACCACACGTGCAAGTCATAATACCTGAAGTGAAGCTACTCAAGGCCTCAAATTGCTGAACGGCGCGCTAGAACTCAAAATGACCGGTCGGGTCATTACACATGAAATTCCATTACCTCTCCCATGCTGACTGGAAGTCCTCCAATTCTATCATCTACCTGCAATACTGAGTTGAAATCTCCCAGAATCAACTATGGTTGGTTGATCCCCACCTTAAGGCTCTCCAAATGCTTTCGTAGCTCCCTTTTTTTCTCCTTAATATTAAATGCATACACTACTGTCAGTTGGAACTCAACTTGAGCAGTAATATCACTTACCAAACATGTGATACTCTGTACAGTTCCACTTAGTTGCCTGATTGTCACGCCCCAAAACCGAGGAACGAGACAGGCGTCCAACCGGATGATCCTGGTCACACGGACCTACATTGCCTTTCCTGCCCAATGCGTTACCCCTTATTTACAATATATATTATTCCACATGAATTAGCCATTTAGAGTTTAAGCATGAATTTACCATTTGAGTTCATTTCATCCTTTATCCTTTCAACATTTGGTAATCGCAAAACATACAATAATTCCGATTCGGACCATGATTACTAATAAACACAATTATTGCCCAAAATACATATATGTACAACCCACATCATGTCTACGGAGCCTCTAAGAGTACTAAGAGTTCTCACAATACTTGCCGGCAACAAGGCCCGGACTATACCTTAGAAGACATAACATATACAAAAGAGATGATATAGACTACACACGATGTATTTATACTTGAAGAAAACCGTCAAACATGAAGAAAAAGGAAAATAATGATGAAAAGTCATAATTGAAGATGTCACTTCGGGACTAGCACATCCGCAAAAAGCCCTAAAGGTGCCGAGTAAATGCAGAACCAACCCGAAAATGACACATGGTATGAGCATTAAATGGAAGTGACAAACGACGCCTATGGTACATAGAAGGATACAATGATTCAAGGAAAAGTGGCGGAAAAATATTCCCGCCATAAATGAATATCCACTTACCAAATATTAATCATTAAATATATGGTAAGTGGGGGGACTATCTGTATTGGTAAAAAAGAGTTTCACACGCAAGCCAACTTTTGAAAACTCAGCCAGTCACGTGGGCACAGGATGTAATTCTTTGAAGAGATACGGTACAAAGAGACACGATTCAGTAAACCCATGAACTTATCAGCCACGGGAAACTCAACTTGATCAAAACGGGAGAGAGGCACGGTCAGAATGAATCTAGACAAAGCTACGGGCAGATTCAAGGACCCACAATTAATTACTCGAACGTTATGCAACCGAACCCCAATTACCATTATTTTTTGTAACGCCTCATTAGTGTCATAATTAGTCATTAATGAGTAACCATATCAAGAGTAGTACGTGGTAAGAATATCCTATATAAGGGAGGGGAATACAGTTTGTAAAGGCATCTGATTCTCGAATACAATTAACTTTGATCTTTTATTTCTGCAATACTGTCTATTATTAATTTTTCTTCATTACTTTGATTATCAGTAACTCGTATTCATCTTAAAAATAAGTTTTAGTCAAAGGGTCTAATTCTTTGGTTAAACAGATTGGTTCCGTTACCGGGAAACTGATAATCTTTGTTTACTTTTCAAGTGATATCCTTTGAATTATGTCAAACTCCAACGACAACAACCAGCAAAGGAGTGGAACTCCAGTTCCATCGCCTTCAAGAACTCCACGTGGTTCGAGGGAACAATCCCCAGAAAGGTCCAATACCAACAATGGTGATAATGATCAAACTGTGGAACAAGATTGTGTAAAGCAAATGATTGCAGAGTATGTGAGCCATGCTTTGCAAGAATTTACGAGAGGATTACCAGCTGCATTACCCACACCGCCGACGCCATCCCCCAATAACACCATCACCATGGAAAATCCTCAGTCTAGGTTGGCAAACTCAGGAAGAAGAGATACTCCTAATGAATCTCTCGAAACGAGACCAAGTATATCTAATAACTCAGAATTACAAAATCTACTGCTAACCATGTAGAAATAGATGAAGGAGCAAAACGACCGCATTGAACAAATTCCTGGAGTACCACCTATTATCAAAGGAATCGATGTTGATAGATATTCTCAACAACCTTGGAAGCCAAGTGCGATACCCTTGCCTATACCCAAGAAGTTTAAAATGCCTGACGTTCCCAAATATGATGGAACAACTGACCCAAGCGACCATGTGACTGCTTTCAATACTGGGGTAAAAGGCAACGACTTAACGAAACAAGAGATTGAATCAGTCCTTGTCAAAAAATTTGGGGAAACACTTACCAAAGGAGACCTAACCTGGTATTCTCTTCTCCCTAAAAATTCTATTGACTCTTTCGTTGAGCTTGCAGATTCGTTTATAAAAGCACACTCTGGTGCACAAAAATTTGAGAAGAGAATGGAAGACATATTCAAAATAAAACAAGGAGACACGGAACTACTCCGTGAGTTTGTAGACATGTTTCAACGAGAAAGAATGCAATTACCTAGGGTGACTGATAATTGTGCAGCCATGGAATTTGCAAGCAACCTAAATGATAAAAGCTCAAAAGCCACGAGACGACTTAAGGAAAGTCTAAGAGAATTCCCCGCTACAACATGGAACGATGTATATAACAGGTACAGTACTAAACTCAGAATAGAAGAAGATATCATTGCTCACTCTAGAGATGAAGATCATTCCAGATCCAGACGTCCTGAATCAGATAGAAGATCAGGTAAAAATAGGTGCAATCCTTACTTAGGACCCTCGGGACGCAATATCCGCCCCAGGTTCGAGAACATTAGGTCGGACTATAGGCCACAAGGAAGAGACATAGTCTCATCCTTGTCTAGATCCAGAAAAGATCGAGATGAACGACCTAGAGGTAGTACTCAAATTGGGGATCATACCTTTAATGTAAGTACTACTGAACTTGTCTCAATATTGAGGAACATGAGAGACAAGGTTAAGTGGCCCAAAGAGATGCGGTCAAATCCAAGCAGAAGAAACCCAGATCACTGGTGTGAATTTCACAATGATCATGGGCACAAAACTGCGTATTGCAGATTTTTACAAGGTGAAGTAGAAAATTTATTAAAACAGGGCTATTTAATAGAATTGTTTAGTGATGAAGGTAAACATGCATATATGAGGAACATGCAGGAGCCCCCAAATCCTCCTTCTCCGAAACGAACCGTCAACGTGAAACATAAGGGTGAAGAAGTAAATGGAGTGATTTGCAAAACAACCACAAAATTCACAATTACACATGGGAAACGGGCTCGTGAAAATATGGAAGAAGACGATATAATCTTCGATGATGCAGATATCAATGGATTAATGCTTCCTCACAACGAGGCTCTGGTAATATCTTTACTTATTCATGGCACTAACATAAAAAGAGTGTTGATTGATCCAGGAAGCTCAGTCAATATCATTTTTCTAAGAGTCATGGAAGAAATACTACTAGGGAATCAAGTAATCCCAAAAGCGCGAGCCATATCAGGGTTTGATAACTCTACAGTTATAACAAAAGGAGAAATTGAGCTTAGCACTTATGCTGAGGGGGTGATCAAAAGTGCCAGGTTCCAAGTCATCGATAATGACATGGCTTATAACGTGATCATTGGAAGGCCGTGGATCCACGACATGAAAGCGATACCCTCCACGTTGCATCAAGTAATTGAATTCCCTCTGAATGGGGGATTCAACAAATCAAAGGCGATCAACAAACTGCAAGAAATATAAACTCTATGGTACACTACAACAAGAAAATAGAGGTGGAAGAATTATGAGATAAGGGAATCTCCCAAGCAGGTAACCCCGCCCAAACGGGCATGGAAGAAATTACTACCCAAATAGGTACGGAAGGTATTATTGTTGAAACAGGTACGAAAGAAAATACCTACGAGAAGAAGAATCAAGTTATCACAGAAGGTGTACTATATCACACAGATGTAGATTCCATACCAGACGTCATTCGTGAGCCGGAGGAAGATGAGCACATCAAAACAACTACGGAAGAGCTCGAACCTGTTCCATTATCCGAACAAAAGCCTGAGTAGAAAGTGTATATAGGCACGAGGCTAGGCCCCCCTCGAAGAGGTAAGTTGATTGATTATTTAAAGGCTAATGCATACTGCTTTGCGTGGTCCCAATCAGATATGACAGGCATCCCACCAGAAGTGATGACTCATAACCTAAATGAAGATCTATCCTTCGTACCTATTAAGCAGAAGAAAATAAAGCAAGGACCATTCAAGAACCAAGTGATCGACGAAGAGGTACATAAACTCTTGAAGATTGGTTCGATACGAGAGGTAACGTACCCTAACTGGTTAGCAAACACCGTGGTACTACCTAAAAATAATGGCAAGTGGAGAGTATGCGTAGATATACTGACTTAAATAAATCATGCCCCAAAGATTCATTCCCATTGCCGCATATAGATCAAATGATTAATGCCACAGCATGTCATGAATTATTAAGCTTCTTAGATGCATATTATGGTTATAATCAGATTAAAATGAATCCCTCAGATGAGGAAAAAACTTCCTTCATTACAAACAGGGGGACTTACTGTTATAAAGTTATGCCTTTTGGCTTAAAAAATGCTGGAGCCACCTATCAAAGGTTAGTGACTAAAATGTTCCAAGAACATCTTGGAAAGACGATGGAAGTCTATATTGATGATATGTTGGTAAAATCAACACAAGCACAAGACCATTTCCAGCATCTCTCTACTGCTTTTGATATTTTATGCAGGTATAATATGAAGTTAAATCCAGAGAAATGCGCTTTTGGAGTGCAATCAGGCAAATTTTTGGGTTTCCTTGTATCAAACAGAGGAATAGAGGTAAATACCGCTCAAATTAAAGCCATAGAGGAAATACCTGATATTTTAACAAATAAAAAAGAAGTTCAAAGACTGATAGGGAGAATAGCAGCTTTGGGTAGGTTTATTTCTAAATCTTCCAAAAAAAGTTTTAAATTCTTCTCAGTTCTCAAAAAGCCGAATCAGTTCGAATGGACTGAAGAATGTTAGCAAGCCCTCAAGAATCTGAAGATTTATCTATCGAAACCGCCACTTCTTTCAAAGCCAAAAGAAGGGGAAAAATTGTACATCTACTTGGTTGTCTCAGAAATTGCTGTAAGTGCAGTATTGGTAAGAGAAGAAAAAGGTAAACAATCACCTGTCTATTATGCAAGTAAAACTTTGCTAGATGCTGAGACTAGATATCCACATCTGGAAAAGTTAGCCTTAGATTTAATAATGGCATGTAGAAAATTACGACCCTATTTTCAATGCCACCCAATTACCGTTATGACCTCATATCCTTTAAGAAATATTCTGCATAAACAAGAATTGTCAGGAAGATTAGCCAAGTGGGCCATAGAATTAAGCGAGCATGAAATAATCTATCAGCCTAGGACTGCAATTAAGTCTCAAATGCTAGCTGATTTTGTTGCTGACTTTAGTAATGGCATTGTATCTGAAGTAGAAAAAGAGTTACAACTCTTTAACGGTGTTAATCCAGGCCTATGGACATTGTTCACCGATGGTTCTTCAAATATAAAAGGCGCCGGCTTGGGCATAGTCTTGATATCACCCACGGGTGGAAAGACACGGAAAGCTATCAAGTGTTGTCCTATAACTAAAAATGAAGCAGAGTACAAAGCTGTTATTGCAGGGCTTGAACTTGCACAGGAGCTCTCAATCGAGTAAATTGTGATCAACAGCGACTCCTAACTTGTAGTAAATCAGATACAGGGGACTTACATTGCTCGAGAGACTAGAATGCAACAATATCTTGAAAAAGCAATAGAGGTCGCGAGACAATTCAAAACATGGAAGGTAATGCAAATACCTAGAGAGGAAAATGCAGAAGCAGATGCATTAGCAAACCTCGCAGCAGTCACAGAAGTAACAAACAAAGACAGTACAATTATTGTTCAACTATTTCAACTCAGGAGGAGCCATACGGTACGGAGAAATGGAAATGGGCTGAGTGCCCGGCAACAAATCAATGCCAAAAGCAATGTCTCTATCGGGCGGCATGCCCGGAAGATCAGCCGGAAGCACATCGGGATAATCACATACCACTGGAACTGAATCAACAGAAGGGATATCAACACTGACACTCTCACATAAGCTAAATACGCGGCACACCCCTTCTCAACCATACAGTGAGCTCTAAGAAAAGAGATAACTCTACTGGGAGTGTGATATAAGGTACCACTCCACTCAACACGCGGAATAACTGGCATAGCCAGCGTCACGGTCTTGGAGTTACAATCAAGAATATCATAATGGGGCGACAACCAGTCCATGCCCAAGACAATATTAAAATCCACCATATTGAATAACAATAAATCCGCACTGGTCTCAAAACCACGAATAGTAACCAAACACGACCGATAAACGCGGTCCACAACAAGAGAATCTCCCACAGGAGTAGAAACATAAGCAGGAAAACTCAAGGAAATCCCGAGGTAGACTCAAATACAGAGCAAAACTAAAAAGGCACATAAGGATAAGCGGAGCCTAGATCGAATAGAATCGGTACACCTCGATAAAAAACCATGAAAATACTTGTGATGACAGAATCGGAGGCAACAGCCTTGGCAAGGGTAGGTGGGGTAACAACTGGGGCTGTAACCATAGCCTGAGAACTCTGCTGAGCACGCTGTAGCTGAAAAGTCTGTGAAGATGCGCCCCTACCAAGTCTGGGGCAGTCCCTAACCATATGGCGGGTGTCACCACACTCAAAGAAACCTCGTGGCCGACGTGGGGGTGGAAACTATGCAGTACGGGTACTCCGAGACCCCTGAACACCTGAAACCCGGTGTAAAATCTGAGATGCAAGCTGAGCTGGCTGGGCCACAAAACCTCTACCATGTCGTACTCTTCCTCCAAAATAAGGGCCAACGGGTCTCCCCAATCTACGAGGTCTACTTGCTCCTCTGTACTCTCCCTCCTGACCTCGTCTTTCCTCTCTCTCCTGGACCCACATGTCCCCTACTTGGTGAGGGGTCCTCACCACCAGCTGAACAGAGACCATATGATGTGTCGCCATGACACCTGGAACCTGACCAAAGGGAACTCGCTGCTCTGGAGTGGGGGCGGCGGGAGTCTGGGTCCCTCCCCCGATCTGTGAAGTAGTCGATACAACCCGAATCAATCCCGCCTGAATCAATGTACCAAACATGCTCAGGAATTGTGCCAAAGTCTCCTGAAGGGATGGATTAGTAGTAGCTGTAGACGTGCAGGTGTCTGGACCTCGACTGGATCTGCTGGTGGTACCTCGGCGGCAGCTCGCGCAGGTGCTCTTGCTGCACCACGTGTGCGTCCCCGGCCTCTAACGGCTGCGGTAGGGGGCGCGGGTGCCTGATAGTCCTGAGTAGCACGTGTCCTCACCATCTGTGAGAGGGTAGAATACAGAGGTTTAGAATTGATGTCAAAAGAAATATCGCACGACAAAGAAATCAAATAAAGTGAAGATTTTTTCTAAAAAGTTACATAGCCTCTCATAGATAAGTACAGACGTTTCCTACCGATCAGCGAGACTCTAATAAACCGTCATGTATTACGTGACTCCTATGAACCTAGAGCTCTAATACCAACTTGTCACGACCCCAGTTCGCCCTCCGTGAACATGTCGTGATGGCACCTAGTCCCTATAACTAGGTAAGCCTAGCAATGCGGAATAGTTAAGTAAAAACTGAACAATCTAAAAGAAGGACTGTATATAAATTCCACTTGGCATATACAACCCAAGATAATACGGAAGTCTACAATATCACCCCAAAACCCGGAACCTCACGGGAACCACATGCTAACAGAATATAATACACTGCTCTAACTCTAGAATGTCTACACAACTGTAAGGAAAGATAAACTTTTCACAAAAGCTGGAATAAGATAGAGACTCCTGGTCTGCGGACGAGGTAGATGTCCCTCGAAGTCTCTGATGTATCTCTCAACCTCGAGGATAGTGCGCCTAGGTGGAGGTACCTGGATCTACACATGAAAACATGCGCAGAAGGGGCATGAGTACACCACAACGGTACTAAGTAAGTGCCAAGTCTAACCTCGGTCGGGTAGTGACGAGGAAGGTCAGGGCCCTACTGAGGTTAAACAATATAATAGGAATTTACAGTATGAAAACATGCAGTAATAATGAGTACAACAGTGATGTAAGACAGGTCAAACAAGGCAATAACAAAAACACAAGAACAAAGTAAACACGGAATATGTACAGCTCGATAACAATGGTAACAATGAGTATTTCCCAGGATACCGTCCTGTAGTCCTTTCTTAACTGTCCAGTGGATCTCCCGGGATACCGTCACGTAGTCCATCATATGTATATCCGAAGGATCTCCCGGGATACCATCCCGTAGTTTATCATATATATTTATATATATCCGAAGGATCTCCCGGGATACCGTCCCGTAGTCCATCAGATGTATACCTGAAGGATCTCCCGGGATACCGTCCCGTAGTCCATCATATGTATATCTGAAGGATCTCCCGGGATACCGTCCCGTAGTCCATCATATGTATATCCGAAGGATCTCCCAGGATACCATCCCACATTCCATCATATGTATATCTGAAGGATCTCCAAGGATATCGTCCCGCAGTCCAGCTATCAATGTGTAGGGGGATCTATCGGGAATCGAACCCGCAATCCCAAAGTAAATATGCAGGGGGATCTATCGGGAATCTAACCCGCAGTCCCAAAGTAAATATGCAGGGGGATCTATCGGGAATATAACCCGCAGTCCCAAAGTAAATATGCACGGGGATCTATCAGGAATCTAACCCGCAGTCCCAAAGTAAACACGCAGCCACAACAAGAAGATATTCAGAAATAGAGTGCAAAAATACAAGGCAACAAGCAGTTCTAGCCTAACATGCTCCACGTAGAACAATTAAAGCAACTTAAGTAAATAGGCAATTTAGGGCAACTAGGCATGCTTTTCTAAGCTAACGTAGACTATAATTGCAAGTAGAATAAAACAGGTAAGAAAGAAACTCAGTCTAAATATTTAAAGTAAAACCGGATTTTCAACAATTAGCACAAGCACGCGCTCGTCATCTCACGTACAAGGCATTCAATTACCAAATATCACACCTAAGGGGAAAGGTCCCCCACACAAGGTTAGACAATCCACTTACCTCGAACCGGCTCAAAATCAACTTGAAACCACACATTTTCCATGAGTATCCGACTCCAAATGGCCCAAATCTATGCAATTCAATTACATATCGTAAAGAACATCTCAAGCAACTGATTCTACTATTTAATTCAAAGATAAGGCGCGAAATTAGGTAAAATAACAAAAATTCCCCTCGGGCCCACATCTCGGAATCGGGTAAAATTTATATTTTCCGGACACTCATTCACTCACGAACTCACTCGACCAGAAACAATCGAAATCCGATGCCAAAAACCCCTTAAATTCTCAGAATTTCGGTTTTGGGGAAGTTTCATCAATTTCCCATGGTTTTTACCCCATTTTTGATAATTAACTAAAGAAAACAACGGGGATTAATGGTCTAACGATGAAATAGGACTAGAAAATATTACCTATGATCCTTCTCTTCAAAACCCACAGAAAAACGTCACTTCTTGAGCCCTTACCTAATTTTTAGAATAATGAGATGAACTCTCGGATTTTGGAATAAAACACACAGGGTATTCGCACCTGTGGTACCGCACCTGCGGAAAAAGCATCGCAGGTGCGAAAATCACTTAAGTTACACTAGGGCCGCACCTGCGGTCGTTTGGTCGCGCCTGCGGTCCCGCACCTGCAGAACCCAGGTCGCACCTGTGACCACTGGCCTAATCTCCCCTATTGCACCTGCGATCCTGGCCCACGTGCCTACGAGTCCGCACCTACGGAAAAACCTTCGCATGTGCGAAGACACCAGAAGAGGCCTGGTTCAACATTTGCTAAGTCCCAAATTTTCTCCCGTTAAGCATCCGAAACAACTCCGAGGCCCCCGGAACCTCAACCAAAACCACCAAACAACCTTAACACCTTATTCGAACTAGGTCGAGCCTTAAAAACACGTCTCATAACATCAAATCGGTTATGCATAGGTTCAAGCCTAGAAACTTAGGAAAATTCTGGAATTCACATCTGACGTCGAAACACGTTTAAACTCCTCCGAATGACCTCAAATTTTTCACACACATCCAAAATGACATGACGGAACTACTGCAACTTCCGGAATTCCATTCCGACCCTCGGATCAAAAATTCACTATCGGACCGGAAACTCCAAAATTCAAACTTCGTCATTTCAAGCCTAAATGAGCTACAGACTTCTAAAATACATTCCGAACACGCTCCCAACCCCGAAATCACCTAACGGAGCTAACAAATCATTGAATTTCCATTCCGAGGCCGTCTTCACACTGCTCCAACTACGGGCAACTTTCTAACACTTAAGCTCTCACTTAGGGACTACTTTCTAACACTTAAGCTCTCACTTAGGGACTAAGTGTCCCAAAACTCTCCGAAACTCAAAATCGAACGTCCCGTCAGTACAATTTAGCAGAAATAGACTTGGGGAAAATAGTTAATAGGGGATCGGGGCGTTAATTCTTAAGACGACCGGCCGGGTCGTCACAGGCACAGCCGCAAAAAGCCCTAAAAGGTGCCGAGTAAATGCAGAACCAATTCGAAAAGGACACGTGGTATGAGCATTAAATGGAAGTGACAAACGACGCCTATGGTTTAGAGAAGAATACAATGATTCAAGGAAAAGAGGCGGCAAAATATTCCCGCCATAAATGAATATCCACTTACCAAATATTAATCGTTAAATATATGGTAAGTGGGGAGACTATCTGTATTGGTTAAAAAAGAGTTTCACATGTAAGCCAGTTTTTGAAAACTCAGCCAGTCACGTGGGCATAGGAAAACGTGACAGCTGGATGTAATTCTTTGAAGAGATACGGTACAAAGAGGCACGATTCACTAACCCACGAACTTATCAGCCACGGGAAACTCCACTTGATCAAAAGAGGAGAGAGGCACTGTCAGAATGAATCTAGACAAAGCTACGAGCAGATTCAAGGACCCACAATTGATTACTCAAACGTTATGTAACCGAACCCCAATTACTGTTATCCTTTGTAACGCCTCATTAATGTCATAATTAGTCATTAATGAGTAACCATAGCAAGGGTCGTACCTTGTAAGAATCTCCTATCACATTTCCCCCTTATTACCTCTCCACCCTTACTACTTCGTGTTGCCGCGCACAACCCCATCCCACCGTACAATCACATTTCACCCTTATTACCTCTCCACCCTTATTACTTCGTTTTGCAGCGCGCAACCCGATCCCACCGTACAATTTTATTTGATAGCAACAATAACCAACAATTATATCACATGGATTTTCATCATCAAGAACATAAGTTCATATCAACCAACAACTACATGAAGTCAAGGCACAATAATCCTTACCAAACAGTAATTCATATATGGTTTTTCCATGATTATTTAACTCAATTAAATCAATCCACAATTTCTTTTCATCATTTGCCACACTCGACCCTTAGCAATTAGATACATTCCGACATTAGGGTACATTAACATTATTTTATTTAGTAGCACATCCTGCCATATTGACATATTCGAACATTTAACGAACCTTACACATGATAGGATAAGTACAAATAATCACAATCACAATTAGCATGGTAATCGACTAAGAAAATCAGAGAATGAAATCTTACACCTCAACACAGAAGGACAATCAATTCACATATGCTCAAGCAAGAATTTCATACCGTATGCTCGGACACCAATAAGATGACTCTACAAAGATTAAAGTTAGCCATACATACCTTGAATCAGAATTACCCTTTTTTTATCACAAATCACCGGACCGTCTAGCACCGTCAATCTATTCCACAATGTGACATATTTCACTTAGAATTAGGAACCATAAACATAAATCGAACTCACTTAGGCATTTTATCGAATGCTACGTGACCCCCTTATATTACTAACCCCCCTTTTGTGAATAATTAACCAAACTCGTTTCCTTTTACTAGATTAGGGAGTTTAACTTACGTGCATGCAAGGTATCGGCTTTTATCTCCAAGAATCAATTTATGTGTTCTACCCCTTTTAGCCGAAACCTGATAATTAAAAGGAAATGGGGTGGGGACTCACCTCTTAGAGTGAAGAAGATGACAATTTACTCAATAACTTCCAGGCCCGAGTGATAGTGAAGAATCAATTTTGGGTGAAGATGGAACCTTCTCTCTCAAGAAATCTCTCTTCCCTCTCTCTATTTTGTTCAGAAAATCGTTAAAATGGAAGGGGTTAAGTGTTTTAATGAACTGGGGGTTGGGTATAAAAATTAGAAAATTTAAAAGTCCTGAAGCGGTCCTGCTATGCAGTCCGCATTCCTGTCGCATAAATGGCCCTCAAATGGGCCAAAAAGAAACCGTACTGCCCAGGTATGCGAACACTATGCGGTCCGCATACCTGTTATGCGATCGCATAGTGCGTCGCATAACCTCCTCCGCAAAAATAGACGTGCAAGAATACTACAGCTATGCGGTCCGCATTCCTGTTATGCGATCGCATAGTGCGTCGCATAACCTCCTCCGCAAAAATAGACGTGCAAGAATACGACAGCTATGCGGTCCGCATTCTCAAAATGCGATCGCATCTTGGGCCGCATAGTTGTCCTCAAATTGGACATCAGACTGTCCATGTATGCGACCACTATGCGGTCTGCATACCTTTTATGAGATCGCATAGTGCGTCACATAACATCGCAACTCTGGAAAATTTTATCTTTTAAGTCCCGGGTACTTTTTACTCAAAAAGGGTCCATTTTAAGAATTTCTACAGTTATAACAACACGGGGACCTATTTGGGCATTATTTTTTAGCCATGAAATTTTACGGGTCTTTACACTGATATGGTAATAGTCTGGTTTCCATGTTTAAAACACTCTTCCATTATAATGGTAATCAAGGTTTGTGAGATAGGGCCATCCTCCAAACATATTATTAGTTATTACATCGATCTTTCCAGCTTTTAATTTATTCTCCAGCAGTCCAGCTAAGCCAATATTTTCCTTATTACATAGGAGTTTTACCTCATTTTTCTTGTTAGGGGCATTTAGACTCCTAACATTCCAACATAATATATTATCCATCCCCATGCGGAGTAAGGACCTTGCCTCCCCCATGTTGAACTTGACTGTCTTGTTGTGATTTTCTAGTGTCAACATTACCTCTCCGATATTGAAATTGACTACCATGTTGTGTACTGTTGTTACCAACATGTCTTAACACATTGAAAGTGTTATGAGTAGTTTGTATCTGCTCCGTGTGAATTATAGGTGATTTCCTGGTATTAGTAGGAGTCTCCCATCCTGATGCATTTGGTCCTTTCCTTCCTTCATTTATTCCCTGTGCTTGCTTATTTCCAGCATCTTGTGATGTTCCTATATTCTTCCCTTCTAGTGTCTTTAGTGTTCCTTCCATACTGTTATTGACCTCCTGTTGTCTAGTTTCTTGATCATCCTTTGTGTTGTTTACATGTGCTCATGTTACTTCCTTATGTTGTTTAGGAGGAGATGGTTGCTTCTTCCTTATACATTCCTTTTCAGAGTGGCCATACTTTTGGCAATACTTGCATAACACATGCTTCCAATCATAGTGTATTCTCTGCTCCACAAGGACCCCTTTTGTCATTTTTGAAAACCACTTTTTCTGGTAGTGGAGAATCTACATCAACCTCAATGAGGAGACTTGCAAAGTTCAGACCAATCTTCCTTTCAGTGTTTTTATCAGTTATCAAAGGCTTTCCTATCATGCTTCTAGTTTTGCGGAGTCCTTTAGGGCCCCAGTATTTAAAGTCTAACCTTGTAATTTCACCCAAATTGGAACTGTGTACAGTTCTTCCCTTGTAAATTCCATGTATTTGTGCCATGCCTTTACAATGAAATATTTATTGTCGAAATGGTAGATTCCTCCTTGAAGAACCTTATCCTTACCATTGGCAGTGTCAAAACTAACCAACAGAATACCATTCTTCAACATAGAGACTTTGTTAATACCATGTTTCCCCCATTGCCTTTGTATGTAGCTGTTAAGTACATTGAAAGGGGAGTGTGCCCCCAGTAAATAACTGATAACACACAATGGCATTTTGCCAATATTCAATATCAAACGAGATGTCTTCTAGATCCATCTCACAAAGTACAGTTTCCCCAATCTTATTACATATTCTTGCTTGAACCCATCATTTGCTATTCTAGTGATATCAAAGTTCTCCCAGATCGATGATTTAGCCCTAACTTCAGTTTCAGCTTCAGCTTCTACCTCATCAGCCCATGACTTCCTATCACTTGAATTTAGTAGTTTTTGAGTTATTGAATTTGTTACCTATATCCCCTCCTCCCATTCATGTACAATAGATTTTGATTTAGTTACATTCCTTGTTCCTTTTGTTGCTGCCATTACTGTTCCATTGATATCCTCAACAATTCCTTCATAAATTTTTGATTGAGATGGTAATTCATCATTGCATGGTTCTGCTACACACTTCCTCTGCTTCTCCTCTCCTTGAATTTGCCCAGTTTCTACTTCTCTTGTTGCAATTTTTTGTTGTGACATAGTGCTGAAATTATCTGTTGTTACTTGATTTCCTTGCTTCTAAGTCCTTGTTGATACTTTTTTGTTGGTTTCTCGAGCTTCGATCATCTTCTGCGTAGGAATGAGTCCTCTTCCCCATGGATGCGCACATTAGGGTAATATGTGTTGAGAGAGAGAAAAAGTCGATGTACTGTGTAAATATTAAGGACATAGTGTCCTCAATTTACCATTTTCTTGACTTGCAGGATTGATACAATATGTATTATGTTGTTTTTAATGGAACATGGACCACAAAGTATAAGTAGCTAGATCATCAAACAAAGCTTGCTCTAGTACCTGAGGCAATTCGATTTGAAGATTTTGTCAACCAGGTCTTTGAAGTTATTGAATTGGACAAAGACAAGTTTGAAGCAATGATATGATTTGATATCAACCTGGGAACAAGCAAGGGAATGTTTTTATCCAAAGATTTAGGTCTACACACATGTATAGAGTTACTAAAAAGTCATTCACTTTTCAAGGGTTATCGTTTCATTGTTGATGTTTCGGAAAGAGATTTTGGCTCTACAAGCACCTTTGAACATGCCAATATAGAAAATTAACAACAAAATCAAGACAAATGCCAACAGATAATGTAAATAGATGTGGTTGAACCTGAACCAATAATTGAAGAGGTGCTTCAAACATTTAATTCTATTCAAGTGGAAGGACAAAGTATTATAGAGATAGACAACCAACAATCTTTGGGTATTCAAGTCTTAGAGAGTGCACCAATAATAGCAGAAGTTGCTGAAAAATCCTCTACTCAACTAACTAGACTAAGGTCAAAGTCGAAACATAAAGAGCCCTAACTACAATATTAAGAGAAAATGCTTCGTTGGATGAAATAAAAATGGGATCAATATTTGAGAAAAACAAGAGTATAACTAATTATTTTTCGAATATAAAAATTAAAGGAAATTTGAATTCAAGGTTGTTAGATCAAGCTCAACAAGATATTCTTTGAAATGCAATGATGAAAAGTGTGGGTGGTGTGTACGTGCTTTCAGAATTAAAGATTCAACACTACTCAAGATAGTAAAGATTAAAAAAAATCATGACTGCTCAGTTAACACTATGAAAGCTGATCAAAGGCATGCAACTTCAAAGTTGATTAGTCGTTACATTATTGAAAATCTTCGAGACCCAAGGTTTGAAGTTACACCAGCCTTTGTCGTGGAAGAAATGTAAAAATTACATGGACTAGAGTGGGTATCATAAGGCGTGACGTGCTATTCAACGTGCTTCAGCTTTAATAAGAGGAACTTCTGAAGAGAATTATGAATTGTTCTCTTCATACTTGTACATGATGGAAAGTAAAAACTCGGGAACATACACTAACATAAAGATATACGACAACAACAGGTAAACAATCAAAAAGAGTTTATTAGTCTGTTTTTAACTTTAGGACATGGCGTCCTTAACTTTGATGTTTGCACTGTAAATATTTAGGACATGGTGTCCTTAACTTTAATGTGTGTAGTGTAAATATTAAGGACATGGTATCCTTAACTTTGATGTTTGCAGTTTAAATATTAAGGACATGGTGTCCTTAACTTTGATGTGTGCAGTGTAAATGTTAAGGACATGGTGTCCTTAACTTTGATGTGTGCAGTGTAAATGTTAAGGACATGGTGTCCTTAACTTTGATGTGTGCAGTGTAAATGTTAAGGACATGGTGTCCTTAACTTTGATGTACGCAGTGTAAATATTAAGGACATGGTGTCTTCAACTTTAATGTGTGCAGTGTAAATATTAAGGACATGGTGTCCTTAACTTTGATGTGTGCATTGTAAATGTTAAGGACATGGTGTCCTTAACTTTGATGTGTGTAGTGTAAATGTTAAGGACATGGTGTCCTTAACTTTGATGTGTGCAGTGTAAATGTTAAGGACATGGTGTCCTTAACTTTGATGTGTGCATTGAAAATGTTAAGGACATGGTGCCCTTAACTTTGATGTGTGCATTGTAAATGTTAAGGACATGGTGTCCTTAACTTTGATGTGTGCAGGCGTAAATGTTAAGGACATGGTGTCATTAACTTTGATGTATGCAGTGTAAATGTTAAGGACATGGTGTCCTGTATTTTCACCTTCTGTTGTTAAACTATATTTTCAGGTTTATTTATTTGTGTTATGCATATGGATCATCAATAGCTGGTTGGAATCATTGTAGACCGGTTATTACTGTTGATGCAACTTTTTTGAAGTCAAAATATCATGGTGTTTTAATGATTTCAGTTTCAAAGGATGCAAATGACCAAATATTCCCACTAGCCTTTGGATTGCAGAATTTGAAAATAACAACTCCTATGAGTGGTGCTTTAGTAAGCTTTACAATGCGATTAGGAGCCGTGACAATTTAATTTTTTTATTAGATAGGCATCAATCTATTGCACATGGTATCGCAAAAGGTATATCGTGAAAGCCACCATGGGATTTGTATCTATCATTTGGAGCAGAACCTAAAGTGAAGGAAAGTGAAAAGTGAGGTCATAAAACTTTTCAAAGTGCTGCAAGAGTATACAGGTGCAAGGAATTTGATCTATACATGTCAGATATAGCAAAAGTTGATAAGAAGACTTTTGACTACTTGATGGAAGAACCACCGGAAAGATATGCGTGTTTGTAATGATTCGACCGGTCATTTTGAGATTTAGCTTGTCATTCAGCGGTTTGAGGCCTGAGTAGCTTCACTTCAGGTATTATGACTTGCACGCGTTACCAAAACTAAATTTCGGGAAGTTCGGAGTTGATTTGGAAAGAAAATTCTCATTTCGGAAGCTTTAAGTTGGAAGAATTGACTAAAATGTGATTTTTGAGTAAACGACCTCGGAATCGGGATTTGAAAGTTTCAACAGGTTCATACGATGATTTTGGACTTGGGCGTATGTCTGAATCGGGTTTCGGATTACCCGGGAGGATTTCGGTGCCTATTGTGGAAGTTGGCATTTTGGAAGAATTTCATAAATTTGGGTTGAGGTGTATTTCAATGTTATCGATGTCCATTTGGGATTCTGAGTCTGGGAATAGCTCTGTATGGTGATAATGGTATTGGGAGTGCGTCCGGAAAGTGGATTTGGATGTCTGTAGGTCTTTTTGGGGTCTTTGACTACAGTTACAAAATTTGAAGGTTTTTTAGAAGTTTGACCGGGAGTGAAAGTTGAAGTAGCCCCGTAATGTCGAATGTGACTTGTGTGCAAAATTTGAGGTCAATTGGACGTGATTTGATGGGTTTCGGCATCGAATGTAGAATTTTGAAGTTCTAAAGTTCATCAAGCTTGAATTGTGGTGCAATTCACGATTTAATGTCTTTTGATGTGATTTGAGGCCTATAGCAGCTCCGTGTTATATTAGGAGACTGGTTTGTGTTATTGGACGGGGTACCGGGGCCTCGGGTGTGTTTCGGAGGTGTTTGGGTTGTGTTGCGCTCTTATTTGATGTTTCGACGTCATTTCTTTGGGAATAAAGGGCACTATATAGGGAAAAAGGCCTTTTATTTGTGATTATATTGAACCATTAGATCCGTATCATAATTACGGATTCATAGCAACAAGAATCGTCAAATTTCGATGTTGTATGAGAGAGTTATGCCCATTTCTGTGTCGGACAAAATTGTTGGTTTCTGGTGCGAAGATTTGTTCTTTGCGAACGCGAGAGAGTTCCACGAACGCGAAGAAGGATTTCTGGGTTGACCGGTCAACGCAAAAAATTTCTCTTCGCGAACGTGAAGGTCTCCCACGAAGACAATGAAGAAAAATCGCTTGGACAGTGTTTTAAATCGAGAATTTTAGTATTTTAGGCATATCTTGAGTTCTAGAGCTCCATTTGAGGTGATTTTTGCGGTGTTGTTCTCGTATCAACAAGGGGGTAAATATATAACTTTTATTTTGATGTTATTCCATGATTATTTCTGTTGGTTTATATTTTTATCCGTATTTGGATTGTAGAAATTGAGATTTTGAGTCCCAAAGTTGAAAAATGATAAATCCTTGATTTGAGGATGAAATTGGATGAATTTCTGCATATAGACCATATGAGTTATGGGTAATATTTATTTTCAATAATTTTAAGAATTCGGGCACGTGGGCCTGAGGGTTGAATTTATTGACTTTTCGAGGAGTTGTTACAAATTGATCTATTATGAGTATTAGAGTATATTTTTATTGTTTGCACATTGCTTGACTAGTTTTGCAGCGACGGACACCGGTTTGAGGTGTTAGAGCGATGTTGGAGCCGGTTATGGAACCTCGGAGCGAGGTAAGTCTCCTGTCTAACCCTGTGAGGGGAAAATTACCCCTAAGTGTTGCATATTTATGTGTGCTACTTGTTGTGAGGGCTACGTACGCACGAGGTGACGAGAGACCGTACATAGCTACATTCATGTTATTGTCTGGGTAGGCTTGGGTTCACATCATGTTATAGCTGTACTATTTGAGCAGCCTCTCGCCTATTAAATTCCTTTGTTTTACATTTCTACTTTAGACTGGGCTTGCTATTGTAGAGACTTCATGAGTTCATGATTAGTCACCGAATAATTTTACTCCTCTTACATCATGTTTCCGTAATATATATGTTTTATTGAAAGGTTTTTGTTAATGAAATTACAACTCACATATTTATTCGTGAGTGGGGTCGGGCCGCTCGCCTCGGCAGGATTATATATTTCACATCTTATGGGATCGGGCCGTTTGCCTCGGCAGGATTTATGTACCACACTCTCATGGGAGCGGGCCGTTCGCCTCGGCGGGTTAATAGATGCATCTATGGTTTGTGTCGTTCGACCCTCGGCAATGCACAATTTAAATATTTATGTTGGACGAGCCGTACACCTCGTATTTCCTATATCATATCCTCATGAAATCGTGCGCAATATTTGACAAGAAGCTAGTTTATCTGTGAATTTTCCAGATTTGAATTATGGCAATCTATTTGATGTGATCCACTATATATATATATATATATATATATATATATATATATATATATATATATATATATATATATATATGCTCCGGTTAAGGAGAGAATTTCTAATGGAGAGCTTGAATTCATCGTAAAGAGGGGGATTTGTACCACGTGATTTATACTTATTTATTTCATTTATTTACTCTGCCTCATACTTATTTACCTCTTTACTATACCTGATGTTATTGGACCACTAGTGAGTGTCAATATCGACCTCATTACTATTTCTCCGGGATTAGGCTAGATACTTACTGGCTACACGTTAATTTACGTACTCATACTACACTTGATGCACATTTTTGTGCAGGTACATATATAACTAGTGGCCTTGTGAGAGCAGAGGCATGTATGAATGCAGGGACTTAGGTGAGCTGCATTCCATATTACGACCCGTAGCCGACAGAGTCTCCTTCATAGTATTTATATATTTTTCTATCCATTTGTATTCCGGACAAATGTTGTATTTTACTTTAAATTCCTAGTTGATTCTCATGCACTTGTGACACCAGGTTTTGGGGTGTATATGGGTTGTTCTATACTGAAATTGTTAAAAATATCATTATTTATTTTGAGAATCCCATCTTTTACTATTTATTTGAAGGAAAATACAATTTCTAAAACATTGAAATATAAACAAATTAAGTATTTATTGTTGGCTTGCCTTATAGTGGTATCCGGCGCCATCACAACCTTTACTGGATTTTGGGCCGTGATAGCGTTCTTGTTGTCCACGACGAAGATATGACATTCTCACAACAAATATAGTTGAGTCAGTCAATTCTGTGCTATTAGAAGCAAGGGAGCTGCCTGTTGGTCCCAAATGCACACGCAAGTATACGTGGTCGACAAGTAATATAGGATTGTAAGTCCAGATATCGTACCCACAGAGACTTGTGATTAACTATCAACTAAATTAAACCCAAACAATTAATCTATTCAAGCGAACACTAAAGTATGAATATTTAACTAAAATTAATCTAGAATAGTAAACTATGAAATTAACGAAATAATTGGCGAGATTTTAGATACGAATTCAATGAGATCCGATATTCTAGAGCTATGGGTTAGCAAACAATCCTGTTGAGTTTTCCACTTAAATCATCTAACTAATTTATCTGGTTTATTGATTGACGAGGTTAATATTGCTCGTAGCCTTCTCCCGAAGTACAACTCGCCTATTCAAGCTAACCTAACGCCTATATTCCTATG
>ML376532.1:0-14323 GCA_005239525.1 Nicotiana knightiana | reverse complement strand
GTTTTTGTTTCAATTATTATTGTAGTTTATTGTTTCAATTAGTGTTTCAATTGTTTGAACATTATATTTTATTGAGGATTAGACTTTAGGTCTTGTTTTAATTAGTTTTATTAATTAATTTTATTAACTAATTAGTTTAATTAGTGTTGAATTTAGTTTAGTTAGATTTGAACTATACTTTGTATTGTCTTGATGTAACGACCCAACCGGTCGTTTTGCGTTATCGGACCCTGTTCCCTTAAATGAAACTTCCCATAGCGGCTTATTGTGATCTATGACTTGCGGGGACTGTGGTCCGGGATTCGGAAGTGTTTAGAGTGACTCGACCCAAAATCCAACACAGGTCGTGATGGCGCCCAACACCGGAGTCAGGCAAGCCAGCAACTGTTTACTAGTGAGATTTTCCTTATTTAACATACCAACCCCACATATTCCCAAAGTTTTAAGCTTAGATCATTTATAAAAGCGGAAACATTAATCAACTTAAGTAAATACAATAAAAATGATCATGATCCAATATATACACAGTCCCAAAATAAAGAGTCTACTATGTGCGTGCTAGGAACTAGTGTCACAAGTCAACATGCGAACTAGTAGAATATACAAAAGAGGATACAAAATGTACTACTGTCTGAGAGAAGTAGACAGAAATAAACAAAAGATAACTCCATAGCACTGCTGCGAATTGCCAAGGGAGGCATCTCACCGTGGAGTCAGGTCCAGAATATATGTCAAGCTCCGGTCGGATAACCAGAAACACCAGCCTTAGAACCTGTACAATTAAGTACATAACTGCAGCATGAGTACATAAATATATATGTACCTAGTGAGTATCCCGCCTAACCTCGAAGAGGTAGTGACGAGAGGTCGACATGAAACTCACTAAGGTCCAACAGTATAATTTAACAGGATGTAATGGAAACAATAGGCATGTAAAGACAATGAAGCAACAAGTATATATGTAAGATACTGAAATCCAGGAAGAATACTGGGAATAAATAAAACAATTACCACTTCACTTTTCTCCAAATATCTGTCAGATCAATATCCATGAATTTAGCAGCAAATAAATCATACGCATGCAGGGTAAGGACAACTGGCCGGAGTCATAAAGTAGTCAAGCCCGTGTACTGCCGAGGATTGAACGGCCCGTACCAAAAGTGCACCTCTCCACAAAGTACTCACATCTATGCACTGCCGAGGATCGAACGGCCCGTACCAAAAGTGCATCTCTCAACCTCTCTACGCACTGCCAAGGATCGAACTGCCCGTACCACAAGTGCGTCTCTCAACCTCTCTATGCAATGCCGGGGATCGAACGACCCATTCCAAAAATGCAATCTCTCAATCCGCCGTGGCATACAGACCGTTCCCATAAGAGTGGGGGAAATCACACTCCACTCGCGGAATGTAAATTGTGAAGCGGTCACATGCACAAACATTATTCCTTTTTAAAAGAGAATACTTTTTAGTGAGCAATTTCTTACAAGTTTTTCTCAAATTTCATAACTTCGGGGAAATAAGCAACATGTAATGTTAAGTCATTAAGCATATAGTTTATATCAAGCAAAACACAAGGCATGATGTGGGCCTAACTACCCGGACATAATAGTAATAGTAGCGATGTACGGACTCTCGTCACTTTGTACGTACATAGCCCCCACAAGTTATCACATATAGCATTTAAATCATCCAGGGGGATAATTCCCCCTCACGAGGTTAGAAAGGAGACTCACCTTGCGTCAAATTTACTCCGCGGACCGAGAACGAGCATGAAACCCCGAAATATACACCCGAGGACTTGAAACTAGCCAAAAGTTATATAAATACATTAATTTATATTCAAAGCATGGAATTCTCCTAGTACTTAGCCAAATTCACCATTCTTGAAGAAAATAAAAAATCCGACCCCGGGCCCGCATGCTCGGATTCCAATAATTCTCGAAGGAAACCCTCACCCAAAGCCTAAGGATCATTAATATACGATTTTGACTTGATTTCATAGCAAATTTACGGGTAAATTCTCAAATTATCGAAAGCCCTAGGTTACTACCCAATTCTTGATTTTTCACTAATTATGTGATTAAACTTAACTAGGAATTAATGCATGAGGCTAATATTTGAGTAGAATTTACTTATCTTTAATAACCAAGTCGTTTGCCCCTCTAAAATGGTGGAAATCGCCCAAGGAAGAAGAAGAAGATGAGAAATAATGAATTAAACCCGTGTATAAAAACACACTGTCTGAACAGTATTTTCGCACCTGTAGCTCGAGGACCGCACCTGCGGCTCCGCTCCTGTGGAACTTTGTCCGCACCTGCGAGAATTGGCCAGACCACTGGGGGTCTCACCTGCAAGGCTGGGACCGCAGGAGCGGTCCCGCACATGCAACTGGTCAATCGCACCTGCGGTCACACCAGAACAGGTGCACCAGCAGCTATTTCAGCTGGTTTTTGGCCTCGTGTGGTGTTTGGGAGGCACCTGGGCCCACCCGAGCCCCCGTCCAAATATACCAACAAGTCCCAAATCATAATACGGACTCGCTTGAGCCTTCGGAACACCCAAAACAACGCTAAAATTCAAAATCACACCTCAAAACCCCAAGAACCAAACTTAGGAACTTTAAGTTTTCTAGACTTCGCTAACAACGCGCCGAACCGACCTATTCATCTCGGAATGACACCAAATTTTGCAGGCAAGTCATAAATGACATAAAGGAACTAATCCCGATCTCGGAATTCCGTTCGGACCTCGATAACACAAAACACATCCCAAATAAAAATAGGAACTTCTTATTTCATTATTGGGCGCCGAAATTCTCCCGGGTCATCAGGAACCCATTCCGAACATACGCGCAGGTCCAAAATCATCACACGAAGCTACCGGAACCGATGAAACTCGATTCTGAGGTCGTTTATCCAAAATGTTGTCCGAAGTCAAACTTGGCCTTAAAGGCCAACCTTAAGGAACCAATTATTCCTATAGCACTCTAAACACCTCCGAATCCCGGACCACCAGTCCCCGCAAGTCATAAATCATAAAAAACTGCTATGGGAAGTTTCATTTAGGGAAATAGGGTCCGATAATGCAAAACGACCGGTCGGGTCGTTAAATTCTCCACCTCTTAAATAAACGTTCGTCCTCGAGCGGGTCTAGAATCATACCTGAAGTGCTGAATATGTGTGGATATCTTCTCCGTATGTCCTCTTCGGACTCCTAGGTAGCCTCCTCAACTGGATGGCCCTTCCACTAGACCTTTACGGCAGAAACTCTCTTGGACCTCAACTGTCGGTCCTGTCTACCAATTATAGCAACTGGCTCTTCCTCGTTGCCCGACCTCTCATCCAACTGAATAGTGCTGAAATCAACCACATGAGAGAAGTCGGCGTGGTACCTCTGTAGCACGGATACATGAAAAACTGGATGAACTCCTGATAAACTAGGAGGCAAGGCCAGATCATAAGCAACCTCCCCAACTCGCCTCAACACCTCGAAGGGACCTATAAACCTCGGGCTCAGCTTGCCCTTCTTCCCAAACCTCATAATACCCTTCATAGGCGAGACTTTCAACAGGACCCTTTCTCCCTCCATAAATGATACATCACGCGCCCTATGATCCGCGTAACTCTTCTGTCTTGACTGTTCTGTAAGGAGCCTCTCCTACATCAACTTCACTTTCTCCAAGGTATCCTTCACCAAGTCGGTGCCATATAACTTAGCCTTGGCAAGCTCAAACCACCCCATAGGAGAACGACATCGCCGGCCATACAAAGCCTCAAATGGTGCCATCTCAATGCTGGACTAATAACTATTATTGTAAGCAAACTCGGCCAAAGGCAGGAACTGGTCCCACTAACCTCCGAAGTCAACCACACATACCCTGAGCATGTCCTCCAATATCTGAACTGTATGCTCCGACTGACCATCAATCCGAGGGTGAAATGCTGTGCTGAGGTGTATCCAGGTGCCCATCTCACTATGCAATGCTCTCCAGAGGTGCGAGGTGAACTGAGGACCTCGATCTGATACAATGGTCACTAGCACACCATGCAACCGGACTATCTCCCGAATGTAGATCTGGGCCAACCTTTCAGAATTATATGTAGTAGCTACTGGAATGAAAAGGGCCAATTTGGTCAATCTATCCATAACGAACCAAACCGCGTCCACCTTCCGCAAATTCCAAGGCAACCCAACCACGAAGTCCATAGTGATGCGCTTCCATTTCCACTCAGGAATGGGCATCTGCTGAAGTAGGCCTCCTGGCCTCTGGTGCTCATACTTCACCTGCTGGAAATTAAGACACCTAGTCACATACCCCACAATATCCTTCTTCATCTGCCTCCACCAGTAATGTTGCTTCAAGTCACGATACATCTTCGTAGCACAAGGATGAATAGAATACCGAGAACTATGTGCCTCCTCTAGAATCCTCTCCCTCAGGCCATAAACATTAGGAACACATATGCGGCCCTGAAGCCTCAGAACACCATCCTTGCCAATAGTAGCCTCCTTGGCCCTACCGTGAACCACTGTCTCCCGAAGCTACGCTAAGCATGGATCATAAAACGGTCGGGCTTTAATCTCCCTCAATAACAAAGACTAAGCAACCACATGTGCTAAAACTCGACGTGGCTCTGAAAGATCTAACTTCACTAGGCGATTGGCCAAGGACTGAATGTCGAAGGCTATAGGTCTCTCTTCTGCTGCAATATGAGCCAAGCTACCCATACTCTCCTTCTTCCTGCTCAAAGCATCCGCTACTACATTTGCCTTGCCCGGGTGATAAAGAATGGTGATATCATTATCTTTCAACAACTCAAGCCATCTACACTGCCTCAAATTAAGATCCTTCTGCTTGAACAAGTGCTGAAAGCTACGGTGGTCTGTATAAATCTCACAGGACACTCCATACAAGTAGTGCCTCCAAATCTTAAGAGCGTGAATAATCGCCGCCAACTCCAAATCGTGCACCGGGTAATTCTTCTCATGAACCATCAGCTTGTGTGAAGCATAAGCAATAACTCTCCCCTCTTGCATCAACACACACCCCAAGTCAACGCGTGAAGCGTTGCAATATACTGTGTATATCCCAGAACCGGAAAGCAATACTAGAACTGGCGCTGAGGTCAATGCTGTCTTGAGCTTCTGAAAGCTCGCCTCACACTCGTCAGACCATCGAAACGGGGTATTCTTCTGAGTCAATCTAGTCAATGGAGCTGCAATAGAAGAGAAACCCTCCACAAATCGTTGATAATAGCCTGCTAGGCCCAAAAAGCTCCCTATCTCTGTAGCTGAAGTAGGACGCGACCAACTATGAAGTGCCTCAATCTTCTGAGGATCAACCTTAATACCCTCTTCGGATACCACATGCCCCAAAAATGCCACAGAATCCAACCAAAACTCACACTTGGAGAACTTAGCATATAGCTTCTGTTCTCGCAAGGTCTGGAGCACAACTCTCAAATGCTGCTCATGCTCCCCCAGGTTATGTGAGTAAATCAAAATATCATCAATGAAGACAATGATAAAGGAATCAATATACGTCCTGAACACCCTATTCATCAAGTTTATCAATGCTGCTGTGGCATTAGTCATGCCAAAGGACATCACCAGGAACTCATAATGGCCATATCTCGTACGAAAAGAAGTCTTCGGAACATCTGAAGCCCGAATCCTCAACTGATGATACCCCGATCGCAAATCAATCTTAGAAAACACACGAGCACCCTGCAACTGGTCAAACAAATCATCGATGCGCGGCAAGGGATACTTGTTCTTAATTGTAACCTTTTTCAACTGGCGGTAATCAATACACATCTGCATAGACCCATACTTCTTCTTCACAAATAGAACTAGAGCACCCCACGGCGATACACTCGGTCTGATGAACCCCTTAGCTAACAACTCCTCAAGCTGCTCCTTCAACTCTTTCGAAGCCATACGGTACGGAGGAATGGATACAAGTTGGGTGTCTGGAGCTAAATCAATGCAGAAATCAATATGAAGGTCTGGAGGCATGCCCGAAAGATCCGAAGGAAATACATCCGCAAACTCTCGAACCACTGTCATTGAATCAATCGTCGGATACTCGGCGGTGTTGTGCCGCACATAAGCAAAATAGGCTAGACAACCCTTCTCGACCATATGTCGAGCCTTCAAGAATGAAATAACCCGGCTGGCTGCACTAACTGAAGAACCCCTCCACTCCAGCCTAGGCGACTCGGGAATGGCTAAAGTAACTGTCTTGGCATGGCAATCAAGCACGGCGTGATAAGGAGATAGCCAATCCATGTCTAGAATAACCTCAAAATCAACCATGTCGAGCAATAAAAGGTCAGCTCTGGTCTCGAACCCACAGAAGGGGATCACACAAGACCGATACACCCGGTTTACCATCACAGAATTGACCACAGGAGTAGACACATATATAGGAGATCCCAAGGACTCACGAGAAATATCCAGAAAAGGAGCAAATATGGCTGAAACATATGAATAAGTGGATCCTGGATCAAACAATACTGAAGCCTCTCTACCACATACTGAGATAATACCTGTGATCACGGCGTCTAAGGCCACTGCAATACCATAGAACCTGACTGGAGCACCTGAAGACTGAGCCCCACCGGAGTAAACAGGAGCTGCCTGACCTTCCCCTGACTGGCCTCCACCTCTAGGACGACCCCTGCCGACATGTCCTCCACCTCTAGGTGGACGGACTGCTGGTACCGGACCCATCGGCTGATAGCCCTGCTTTACGGCCTTGCCCTGGTACCCGGGACACAGCCTCCTTATATGACCTGGCTCTCTACACTCATAACAACTCCTAGGTGGCATAGTTTGCTGCCTTGAAGAAGATCCCTGAAGGGCCGGAGGGCTATGAGAGCCCTCAGGCATATCATTGAAATAAGGATCGGAGGATCTCGGATGACTGGAATAACCACTGTGTGAACTCTGAATAGCTAGAGAACGGTAGGAACGCTCTGGCATGGCGCTAAAATGAGGCCTCGCTGGAACACCTCGGGGAGGTGGTGGAGGTGCTGAATATAAAGGCCTGCTGGGCTGACCACTACAATATTGACCCCTGCCCCTAGCTGGGGGGCCTCTGAAATCTCCTGAGAACCTAGCCCTCTTGTCCTGCTGATACTGCTCCTTGCTCCTTGACCGATAACCCTCGATCCTACGAGAAATCTCCATTACGAGCTGATAAGGGGTACCTATCTCCACCTCTCGAGCCATGGTGGAACTAATACCTGGATGCAACCCTTCTACAAACCTCCGCACTCTCTCAGCATCGGTGGGAAATATCATAATAGCATGGTGTGACAGCTCTGAAAATCTGGCCTCATAATCAGTCACGGACATCTGCCCCTGCTCTAACCGCTCAAACTGACCCCGCAGCTCTTCCCTCTCAGAGGGTGGAATATATCTGTCCAAGAACATCTGCGTGAACTACTCCCAAGTGACAGTAGGAGACCTTGTTGGCCTGCTGAGAATATAAGACTGCCACCACCTGCGAGCTCTGCCCTCTAACTGGAATGTGGTAAAATCCACTCCATGGGATGTAAGGATCCCCATGTTGTGCAGTCTATCCCTGCACCTATCAATGAAGTCCTGGGCATCCTCACCTTGCTCAGCCCTGAAGACTGGAGGGCGCAATCGAATCCATCTGTCTAACATCTTCTGTTGATTCCATCCGCAACTAGTTTGGGATCTGGTGCTACTAATACAGGCTGGGCCCCACCCACAGGCAATGTACCCGGGGTGTGATGTAATGTTGCTGTCGGTCCTGCAGCCTGGGCAGTAGGGGTTTGGGCTCCCCCTTCCGCCTGAGAAGTGGCAAGATCTGCTGGAAATAAACCAGCCTGGGACATAGTGTCCATAAATCTCATCATACGGCCCAGGAATGCCTAGAAGCTTGGCGCCGTCATAAATTCTACTGGTGCAGGATCTGCTGGAGGAACCTTATCCCGTTCCTCTATAATAGGGTCCTCTGGTGGCGGGACCGGAATAGCTCTGGGATTCCCTCATCCCCTACCATGGGCTGGTGCCCTCCCCCAGCCTCTGCCGCGGCCTCGGGCGGCGGGGGTAGCGACCCTTCCCGGGTCTGGAACATCAGATGCATGCGTCCTCACCATCTGTGAGAGAATAGAAGAATGAATTTAGTAAATCATCGACTGCACAATAGGATAAAAACAAATAGAGGTTTCCTAAAACCCTGTAGCCTCCTGAAGATAAGTACAGACGTCTCCGTACCGATCCGCAAGACTTTACTGGGTTTGCCCGTGACTTGTGAGACTTACGTGAAACTAGTGCTCTGATACCATATTGTCACGACCCAAAATCCAACACAGGTCATGATGGCGCCCAACACCGGAGTCACTTAAGCCAACAACTGTTTACTAGTGAGATTTTCTTTATTTAACATACCAACCCCACATATTCCCAAAGTTTTAATCTTAGATCATTTAAATAAAAGCGGAAACATTAACCAACTTAAATAAATACAACAAAAATGATCATGATCCAATATATACACACTCCCAAAATAAAGAGTCTACTATCTGCGTGCTAGGAACTAGTGTCATAAGTCAACATGCGAACTAGTAGAACATACAAAAGAGGATACAAACTGTACTACTGTCTGAGAGAAGTAGACAGAAATAAACAAAATATAACTCCATAGCACTGCTGCGAATCGCCAAGGGAGGCAGCTCACCATGGAGTCAGGTCCAGAATATATGTCAAGCTCCGGTCGGATAACCAGAAACACCAGCCTCAGAACCTGTACAATCAAGTACAGAAGTGCATCATGAGTACATAAATATATATGTACCCAGTGAATATCCCGCCTAACCTCGAAGAGGTAGTGACAGGAGGTCGACATGACACTCACTAAGGTCCAACAATATAATTTAACAGGATGTAATGGAAACAGTAGGCATGTAAAGACAATGAAGCAACAAGTATATATGTAAGATACTGAAATCCAAGAAGAATACTGGGAATAAATAAAACAATTACCACTTCATTTTTCCCCCAAATATCTGTCAGATCAATATCCATGAATTTAGCAGCAAATAAATCATACACATGTAGGGTAAGGACAACCGACCAGAGTCATAAGGTAGTCAAGCCCGTGCACTACCGAGGATCAAACGGCTCGTACTAAAAGTGCACCTCTCCACAAAGTACTCACATCTATGCACTGCCGAGGATCGAACGGCCCGTACAAAAAGTGCATGTCTCAACCTCTCTACGCATTGCCGAGGATCGAACGGCCCGTACCAAAAGTGCGTCTCTCAACCTCTCTATGCACTGCCGAGGATCAAACAGCCCGTACCAAAAGTACAATCTCTCAATCCGCCGTGGCGTACGACCCGTTCCCATAAGNTCAAATTCCATAACTTCGGGGAAATAAGCAACATGTAACGTTAATTCCTTAAGCATATAGTTCATATCAAGCAAAACACAAGGCATGATGTGGGCCTAACTACCCGGACATAATAGTAATAGTAGCAATGTACGGACTCTCGTCACTTTGTACGTACATAGCCCCCACAAATTATCACATATAACATTTAAATCACCTAGGGGGAGACTCACCTTGCGTCGAATTTACTCCCGGACCGAGAACGCGCACGAAACTCCTAACTCTACACCCGAGGACTCAAAACTAGCCAAAAGTTATATAAATACATTAATTTATATTAAAAACATGGAATTCTCCTAGTACTTAGCCAAATTCACCATTCTTGAAGAAAATAAAAAATCCGACCCCGGGCCCGCTTGCTCGAATTCCAATAATTCTCGAAGGAAACCCTCACCCAAAGCCTAAGGATCATTAATATACGATTTTGACTTGATTCCATAGCAAATTTACGGGTAAATTCTCAAATTATCGAAAGCCATAGGTTCCTACCCAATTCTTGATTTTTCACTAATTATGTTATTAAACTTAACTAGGAATTCATGCGTGAGTCTAATATTAGAGTAGAATTTACTTACCTTTAATAACCAAGTCGTTTGCCCCTCTAAAATGGTGGAAGTCGCCCCAAGGAAGAAGAAGAAGATGAGAAATAATGAATTAAACCCGTGTATAAAAACACACAGTCTGAACAGTGATTTCGCACCTGCGGCTGGAGGACCGCACCTGCGGCTGGAGGACCGCACCTGCGGCTGGAGGACCGCACTTGCGGTCTCGCACCTGCGAGCAAAGGCTTGCACCTGCGGAAATGGACTGGGAAGCCTGGGCCCGNTGTGGGAAATTATTGTTAACTAAATTAGTCCTGATAAGTCTAGGTTAAATCATGACTAAACATTGTTTTAGAACTGAGTTTTAGTCTAATTGTTTCATTAATTCCTCATTATTGACTAATTTTAACTTGTTTAGGATTTTGGTCGATTAATGAGAGTTAATTAATTTGTTAAAATTAGTCAGTTTTCTTGTATTAAACATGTTTAAGTTTCACTTGAACCTAGGAGGGGTCAGTTTGTTTAAGTTATTTGAATATACCAATCTTAAACTAAAAGTTGAAATTTAAACTGTGATTAATTGGAAGTTAATCATATAATTGAGACTAATCATAGGCATCAAAATCAAGGCTAAATCAAACGACAAAATATGAACAAAACAACAAAACATGAACAAAAACAAACAATAGGGGCTGTTTTTACTAACACAACATTTTAAACTATGAATTCAGGGATTTAATCGATCAATTGTTCGTGCTCGTTTATTGACAGAATTTAACAAGATAGAAATGTCCAGAAATTAACAGAGAAAGGAAACTAACTAAACAAAACCTAATGCTAATCTTGGTCATGCAAAACTACTACATTTAACAGTTAAATCATACAAAATAGTGACAAAATCTAAACTAAATGTATTTAAAAAAAACAGAAAACATGAAAAAGGAAAAATACAGGGAATCAGTAAGCATCTAGGGCTTATTTATGCTGACAAATATAGAAAAGAAATGGAAGTACCCGTTCGAGGGGTTTGGACGAACTCCGGCGACTAACCGGAGTTAAGCCGGACTACGGCGACTTTCAAAAGTGACCTTTACTCACATGAATCGACGGCTCTTGTCAAAAGCCATCGACTCATGTGAGTTTGAGTCACAGAGTCACCCGGATTCGCCATTAGCAAACATTACAGTTCTGACCACTTCTTAGATCTGGAATTGACGGGATTCGGGTGGGTTTTTAGGGAAGCTGATGGTGGGATGGGGTTAAGGGGACGGAGAAGACCATAGGGTGAAGGTTTGGGGTTGATTGGAGGAGGTCCGGTGGCCGGACGGCGGAGGAATTCTAGGGCGGCTAGGGTTTTTAGAGAGAGGAGAGAGAGAGAGCCGTGTGGAGGGGGGTTAGGATTTGTGAAATGAAGGTGGTGGGGTGTGATTTGGACATATATATAGCTCAGGGGTGTGGTGTTCGGAACCGTTGGATCCAGATGATCCAACGACTGGGGTTTAATGGGGGCGAAATGGTGTCGATTTGTTATTATGGGGGACAGGCCGGGTTAAGGGGTTTGGGCTGGGTTGTTTGGTGTTTAGGGAGAAAGGATTTGGGCCTGGGCAGCTCTGGCCCAGGTCTGATTTTAACTCTCTTTAATTAACCAAAATCAATTAGTTAAATTCAACTCTAATTTAAACCAAGGAATGTAGTAATTAACTTAATCCTTATTTATTTACAGATTAATCAAGAATGACACGACCAATTCTATATTCCTAATTCAACCCGTGTTTTATCGAATAAAAGATGATTAATTTCTGTAGTAATTAGTTATTAAAAACCACATTACGTTAGGTATTTGTCTACCATTTAAATAATTATAACCAATAACTTCATAATGCAGAATTTCAATGATTTTGAAAGATGAATTATGGATATGCAAGCAATGCAGATAATTCACAATTAATTACTGACGAATCAATCAATATTCATAAAATCAATTGATTTATTGGGATTTTTATAGAACGATACGGTGAGTAAAAACCACATGCTCACAGCTGCCCCTCTTTGCTCGGAAACACGAAGAGTTTTCGGGCAAAGACAAAATGAGCGGTAATGAACGACTTTCACCCATTCATATGTTCCATTGTGAAGCGTTTTTGAAAAGTTTGACCGAACCCTGCTTCGAAGGTTGCCTACATATCCTTGGCTATAAAGGAATCAGGTCAGTGTAGTTCTGGAAGTTTTGGTAGCTGGGACTACCGAAGAACTGTGGTTTCACTGTGGTTGCTGCTGTTATTGCTGCGGTTCTCCTTGTTACAGCCAAAGTAAACAAGACGACAGACTAAACTAAAGACCTATTAGCTGCTAGTCACAAAAATCCTATCTAAGACCTGTTATGAGTCTTGATATTCTGCTAGCTCTGACTTGGATCTTAAATGTTTATTAGCTGCATGTGTTGGGTTTCGTCTCTTTGCTTTTCGGACCAAGGCAGGATATACCGAACGGATGACTTCAATCTCGTCTTGAATAGTCCATATCTTCTCCGTATCATGCACTTTCGGATTCAATCTTCTCTTTCTTCTTTTTGTTCTGTTATTTTGGATCGAAACTTCTTCTTTTGGTCGTCTTGAATTTACTGTGTTCTGCGCAAAATCAAAGAAAACGAACAAAATTTTNATCAACTAGGGGTTGGAGACCCCATGTTGGACAAGATCGACAGGTTATGCTGTCATCAAGAAAAGATCACCAGGTTATGCCGGTGTCAGGGGAATCACCGGGTTATGTCGGTGTCTGGGAAGGTCAACAGGTTATGCTGTTGCCTGAAAAAGAGACCACTGGGTTATGCCAACGTCGAAAGTGATCAACAGGTTATGTTGTTGTCAGAAGGATCACCAGGTTATGCCGGTGTCCGGGAAAGTCAACAGGTTATGCTGTTGCCTGAAAGAGAGATCACTGGGTTATGCCAGCGTCTGAAGTGATCAACAGGTTATGCTGTTGCCTGAAAAAGAGATCACTGGGTTATGCTAGCGCCTGAAGTGATCAACAGGTTATGCTGTTGTTAGATGGATCACCAAGTTATGCCGGTGTCCGGGAGGTCAACAGGTTATGTTGTTGCCTAAAAGAGAGATCACTGGGTTATGCCAGTTTCTGGAAGTGATCAACAGGTTATGCTGTTGTCAGAAGGATCACCAGGTTATGCCGGTGTCCGGGAGGTCAACAGGTTATGCTGTCGCCTGAAAAAAGAGATCACTGGGTTATACCAGTGTCTGAAGATGATCAACATGTTATGCTGTTGTTAGAAGGATCACCAGGTTATGCCGGTGTCCGGGAGGTCAACAGGTTATGCTGTCGCCTGAAAAAAGAGATCACTGGGTTATACCAGTGTCTGAAGATGATCAACATGTTATGCTGTTGTTAGAAGGATCACCAGGTTATGCCGGTGTCCGGGAGGTCAACAGGTTATGCTGTCGCCTGAAAAAAGAGATCACTGGGTTATACCAGTGTCTGAAGATGATCAACATGTTATGCTGTTGTTAGAAGGATCACCAGGTTATGCCGGTGTCCGGGAGGTCAACAGGTTATGTTGTTGCCTGAAAAAGAGATCACTTGGTTAATGCCAGTGTCTACTTGGGTGCGGGAAAAGATCTTTGGAGGAACTTCCCTTTCTTAGTAGTCAATGCTGCAAAGTTCTTTCTAGCTCTTGCGTGATTCCTTTTTATTGCATCTGCCTTTACACGATTGCTTTTGCACCTGCTTCCTAGTTCAAGCAAAGAACAATTGGTTAGTTTGAAATGGTAGTCGATTTTGCGGTCTTGATTTTCAGCTGCTGGATCCAAGTTCTTTTGATGAAGATCTCAACCACTTGCTTGCTTGTTCGCTTGCTGGGGATTGGGTTTCCTCTCTAATCCCGGGGCCTTGGCTTTCCAGATTTCACCATGGCGATCGGTCACGTGGGACCCAGCATTTTATTTTGCCTTTGTAGGCTTTTCACTTGCTTTTTCTTTTGGATTTCGGAGTATTGGGGAGGAGTTTTGTCCCTTCAAATTCCGATGCGACGGTTAGTCGTGTGGGACTTAACCTTTCCAACTTTATTTCGCCTTTATTGGCTTTTCACTCCTGACTTCTCTTCCAACTGTAACTTTAGGTCATTTGGACTATTTCGGCTTTTCAAACCTTGCCAAGATGGTTAGCCATACGGGGCTTAACCTTTCAACTTCAATTGCCTATATAGGCACTTCAATTCGATTCCTTTTACGGCTTTGAGTTTGAATTATCGACCGCTCCGGCCATTTGGGATCGGCTCGATGCTCCTGACAAAACTGGGTGCCTTCTGCACATTAGCCCGTATCAAATGAGAGCCCTG
>ML376530.1:0-10436 GCA_005239525.1 Nicotiana knightiana | reverse complement strand
TGTGTGTGTGTGTGTGTGTGTGTGTGTGTGTGTGTGTGTGTTGCGGCGTGCAAATCGATCCCACCAATCCTCCCTTATTCCCTCATGTTGTGGCGTGAGACCTGATCCCACCATATAATAATAATTTACACATAGCGTACGGAAGTTTCATAAAATTTCACACAAGGCCCTTACCAACACTTAGAATTTAGAACAAGACAACCGGAAGTCCAATAAAGCTCTATAAAATTATTAATACTCAGTGAGACCAAACCCGGATATCACACAGAATGCTTATAAGAACAATTTAAACCAAATAAAGGGGAGGCAATAAATCCTACGGGGAACAAATATCTTCAACAAGGGAGCATGTTATCTAACAGGTGACAATTAGGCATGGAATTACGATTAAAAAGCAAGAAGGAAAATAATATAAGGAGAACAGAAGGAAACAAGTAAAACAAGCAATTTGGCAGCGCATAGGTACTCGTCACCTCACGTATACGTCATTCATATGATTATCACATAACAAACAATTCAAAGGTTCCTAAACCCTCAAGTTAAGGTTGGACACAATACTTACCTCGGTCTGCAAGCCACCCACTACTCAAGTACCGCTTTTCCTCTAGAATTCACCTCCAACCCACTCGTATCTACGATTTGGGGAAGAAGTTGCCTTTGAAAAATCGCCTAAAGGGTTTTTTAGTGTTTTAAAATGTTGAAAAATGAGAAAAATACCGTCTAAGTAGAGACCCATCAGCTGCAGATGTCGCATTTGCGACCAAAGATTCGCAATTACGATGATCACAAATGCGAGAGACTTATCGCAAATGTGAAATCTTTGCATTTCTGCAGCTATCGCAAATGCGATCGATTTGTCGCAAATGTGAACAACACCTTCCGCAAATGTGGTTCTTTCCTCGCGATTGCGAACCTACCCAGCCCAACCTCTTGCTCGCAAATGTGAAACATCATCGCAAATGCGGGGCTCACATTTGCGAGCCAAGTCTCGCACATGCGAGACCTGCAGACCTGAACACACCCCAGCAATTTTTTCTAAGTCTTTTCCACTCCGTAGCCTATCCAAAACTCACCCGAGCCCTCGGGACTCCAAACCAAACTTGCACACAAGTCTAAAAACATCATACGGACTTGCTCGTGCGATCAAATCGCCAAAATAACACCTAGAACTACGAATTAGCACCAAAACCTATGAATTTCTCAAGAACACTTCAAAATTACTATTTTCTCAATCGGACGTCCGAATCACATCAAATCAGTTCCGTTTCTCACCAAATTTAATAGACAAGGTTTAAATATCATAACGGGCCTATACCGGGCTTCGAAACCAAAATACAGACCCGATACCATCAAGATCAAATATTAACCAATTTCTTAAAACCTTTATAATTTAAGTCTTTCAATTTTAATCAAAACTTCATTTCTCGGGCTAGGGATCTCGGAATTCGATTCTAGGCATACGCACAGATCCCATATTTTACTAAGGAACCACCAGAATCGTCAAAATACAGGTCCGGGTCCGTTTACTCAAAACGTTGACCTAAGTCAACTAAAATCATTTTAAATGTCAAAAATTATTATTTTCTTCAATTTCTACATAAAGGCTTTCCGAAATTACGCGCAGACTGTGCACACAAATCGAGGTGAGAAAAAATGAGATTTCTAAGTCTAACGAGTGCATAATAGAGTCTTAATCACAAGATGACCCATTGGGTCATCACAATCTCCACCTCTAATACAAACATTCGTCCTCGAACGGACATGGAAAAGTACCTGAACTGGCGAACAAGTGGGGATATCTACTATGCATGTCCGACTCGGACTCCCAAGTAGCTGCCTCAACAGGCTGACCTCTCCACTGCACTCGAACTGAAAGGTAACTCTTCGACCTCAACTGACGAACCTGCCGGTCTAGAATGGATACCGGCTCCTCCTCATAAGTCAAATCCTTTTACAACTGGACAGAGCTGAATGTAACACGTTGAACGGGTCACCATGATACTTTCGGAGCATGGACACATGGAATACTGGATGAACTGATGATAACTCTGAAGGCAACGCAAGTCTATAAGCCACCTCCCCCACTCTCTCGAGGATCTCAAATGGCCCGATATACTGGACCTTCTTCCCAAATCTCATGACACCCTTCATGGGCGATACCCGAAGCAATACTCTCTCCCCAGCCATGAATACAACATCACAAACTCTACTGTAGGCATAACTCTTTTGCCGGGACTGAGCTGTACGAAGTCGATCCTGTATAATATTGACCTTGTCCAAGGCCTCCTGTACAAAATCTGTACCCAACAACCGAGCCTCCCCCGGCTCAAACCTCCCAACCTGCATCGTTTACCATATAACGCCTCAAAAGGAGCCATCTGAATGCTCGACTGGTAGTTGTTATTGTAGGCGAACTCTGCAGGGGAAAGAACTGATCCCACGATCCTCCGAAGTCAATGACACAAGAGCAGAGCATATCCTCTAAGATCTGAATAGTACGCTCGGACTTCCCGTCCATCTAAGAATGAAATATTGTGCTCAGCTCAACCCGCGTATGCAACTCACGTTGCACTGCCCTCCATAAGTGCGAGGTAAACTGTGTACCTCGATCAAAAATAATAGGCACGGGCACACCGTAAAGGCGAATGATCTCCCGAATATAAATCTCTGGCAACTGCTCCGAAGAATAAGTAATGACCATATGAAATGTGCTGACTTAATTAACCTATCCACAATGACCCAAACGCCGTCGAACTTCCTCTGAATCCGTGGGAGTCCAACAACAAAGTCCATAGTGATATGCTCCCACTTCCACTTAGGAATCTCTATTTGCTGAAGCAAACCACCAGGTCTCTGGTGCTCATATTTCACCTGCTGATAATTTAGGCACCGAGTTATATAAGAAACTATATCCTTTTGCATCCTCCTCTACCAATAATGTTGTCGCAGATCCTGGTATATCTTGGCGGCACCCGGTGAATAGAATACAGAGAAGAGCCTCCTCGAGGATCAACTCACGAAGCCCATCAAGATTAGGCACACACACGCGACCTTGCATCCTCAAACTCCGTCATCTCCGACAGTAACCTGCTTGGCACCATCGTGTCGAACTGTGTCCCTAAGGACCAATAAATAAGGGTCGTCATACTGCCGATCTCTGATATGCTTAAACAAGGAAGACCGAGCGACTGTGCATGCTAAAACATGGCTGAGCTCTGAAATATCCAACCTCACAAACTGGTTGGACAAGGTCTGAACATCTGAAGCTAACAACCTCTCACTAACTGGGATGAATGCAAGGTTGCCCATGCTCATTGCCTTCCTACTCAATGCGCCAGCCACCACATTGGCTTTTCCCGGGTGATACAATATGGTGATATCATTGTCTTTCAATAGCTCCAACCATCTCGTCTGCCTCAAATTGAGATCCTTTTGCTTGAACAAATACTGAAGGCTACGATGATCCGTGAAAACCTCATACGACAGGCCATAAAGATAGTGCCTCCACATCTTCAACGCGTGAACAATGACTGCCAACTCTAAGTCATTGACAGGGTAATTCTTCTCATGAACCTTCAACTGCCTGGATGCATATGCAATCATCCTGCCCTCCTACATCAATACTGCTTCGAGCCCAACACGGGAGGCATCATAATATACCGTGTAAGATCCTGAACCTGATGGTAATACCAATACCGGTGATGTAGTCAAAGTTGTCGTGAGCTTCTAAAAACTTGCCTCATACTCGCAAGACCACCTGAACGGGGCACCCTTCTGGGTCAACCTGGTCAACGGGGCTGCTATAGATGAAAACCCCTCCACAAATCGACGGTAATAACCCGCCAAACCCAAGAAGCTCCTGATCTCTGTGGCTGGTCTAGGCCAATTCTTGACTACCTCAATCTTCTTAGGATCTACCTGAATACCCTCTGTTGAAATGGCGTGACCTAAGAAAGCGGCTGAATCCAACCAAAACTTGCACTTCAAAAATTTAGCATACAACTGACTGTCCCTCAAAGTCTGGAGCACAATCTTGAGGTGCTGTTCATGCTCCTCCTGACTGCGGGAGTATATCAAAATGTCATCAATAAACACAATCACAAAGAAATCCAGATAAGTCTTGAACACCTCGGTTCATCAAGTCCATAAATGTTGCGGGGGCATTGGTCAACCTAAAGGACATCACCAGAAACTCATAGTGCCCATACCGCGTCCGAAAAGCTGTCTTAGGGACGCCAGATGCCCTAATCCTCAACTGATGGTAGCCAGATCTCAAATAAATCTTTGAGAACACCTTGGCACCTTAAAGCTGATCAAACAACTCATCAATCCTCGGCAACGGATACTTGTTCTTGATGGTTACTTTGTTCAACTGTCGATAATCTATAAATATCCTCATTGACCCATCCTTCTTCTTCCAAAATAAAACCGGTGCACCCCAGGGCGAGACACTAGGTCTAATAAAGCCTTTATCAAGCAAATCCTGCAACTGTTCCTTAAATTCTTTCAACTCTGGTGGGGCCATCCGATATGACGAAATAGAATTGGGCTGAGTGTCCGGAGCCAAGTCAATACAAAATTCAATATCCCTGTTGGGTGGAATCCTCGGCAGGTCTGCAGGAAATACCTCAGGAAACTCACGAACAACAGGCACAAAATCCATAGAAGGAACCTCAGCACTAGAATCACGGACATAAGCCAAATAGGACAAACAACCCTTCTCGACCATACGCCGAGCCTTCATATAAGAAATAGCCCTGCTGGAAGAATGGACAAGAGTCCCTCTCCACTCTAATCGAGGAAACCCCGGCAAGGCTAAGGTCACTATCTTGGCATGACAGTCCAAGATAGTGTGATAAGGTGACAGCCAATCCATACCCAATATAACATCGAATCCACCATATCTAAAAGCAGAAGACCTACACATGTCTCAAGACTCCCAATAGTGACCACACAAGTACGATATACACGATCTACAACAATAGCATCTTCAACAGGTGTGGACACATACACAGGGGCACTCAAGGAATCACAAGGTACAACCAAATATAAAGCAAAATAAGATGACACATAGGAGTAAGTAGACCCGGATCAAATAGAACTGAAGCATCTCTACTGCAAACTGAAACAATACCTGTAATGATAGCATCAGATGACTCAGCCTCAAGTCTGGTTGGGAAACAATAACATCGGCGCTGGGCCCCACCACTCTGAATCATATCCTGGGACGACCTCTAGCTGGGGGGCCTCCACCTTTAACGGCCTGACCTCCACCTCTAACAATCTGGTCCCTACCTCTAGCTGTCTGACCCCTGCCTCTGGCTGGCTGAGCAGGCGGTGCAGCTACTGGTGTTGGAACCATGGCACAAGAACCCTGATGCTGTGGCTGAACACCCAATAATCTCGGGCAAGTCCTCCGAACATGCGCATAATCACCACACTCAAAACATCCATCCTGATACCGTAGCTATGGAAACTTAGACTGACCCTGACGAGCCGGATGACCACGATAATAACTCTGAAAGGGAGGTGCTCTGATAAGAGCTAGTGGTGCACTATAGGTTGGCTTCCCAGAATGAGGTATATAAGAACCGCGACCACCTGGGGCACCGTGGGATGCCTGGAGCGCTTAATGGAATGGCCTAGGAGGATGGTCTCTACCAAAGGTACCCCTGCCTCCAGATGAGGCGCCTCTGAACCCACCAGAATGATGAGGTCTCTTATCTGACCCCTGACTTCCCTGTCCAAGAACCATCTCGACCCGTCTGGCCACATTGGCCGCATCCTGGAAAGAAATCTCGCTCCCAATCTCCTTGGCCATCTGTAATGTAATAGGCTGAGCAAGACTCTCAATAAACCTCCTCACCCTCTCTCTCTATGGGAATCAAAATAATAGCATTATGGGCCAAATCCACAAAACGAGTCTCATACTGAGTAACAGTCATGCTGCCCTGCTGGAGATGCTCAAACTGAAGGCGGTGCTCCTCCTTCAAGGTGATAGGCAGAAACTTCTCTAAGAAGAGATGTGAGAACTAGTCCCAAGTAAGATCAGGTGACCCAGATGGTCAGGTCAATAAATATCCCTCCACCATTTCTTGGCGGAACCAGTCATCTAAAAAGCAACAAAGTCGACCCCATTGGGCTCCAATATACCCATGTTCCGAAGAACCTCGTGACAACTATCAAGATACTCCTAGGGATCCTCTGAAGTAGAACCACTGAAACGAACTGGAAAGAGCTTGGTAAACCTATCCAATCTCCATAAGGCCTCAGAAGACATAGCTGGCCCATCACCGGGCTGTGCCGGAGCAACCGGCTGGATTACTCCGACTGGATAAGCTGCTGGAGTCTGAAACTGGGGAGCCATCTGCTCTGGAGTGAGAGTAGCAGGAGTCTGGGTTCCTCCTCCAGCCTGAGATACAGCTGGTGCCATGGGGAATGCGCCAGTATGAGCCACACTCTCTATAAGGACCACTTGTCGGACCAAAGCATCCTGGAGCATTGGGGTGGCAATAAACCCCTCCGGGACCCGAGCTAGTCCGGCAGGAATAGTCTGAGCTAGAACCTCCTCATTAAACTCTACATGAGGCTCCGCAGTTGGAGCTGCTGCTCCGGCCCTGGGCTGAGCCCTGCCCCTGCCCCTGCCCCTGCCTCGGCCTCTGGCACGGCCTCGGCTTTGACCTCTACCCCTCGTAGGAGATGCTGCTGGAGGCCTTGGCTACTGATCAGCAGAAGAAGCGGTGCGTGTCCTCTCCATCTGCGCGAGAATAAGAATAAGAGAGTTCAATCAGTATCGAAATAAAAAAATCGCACGACAGAGTTGAATAAAAGTGAAGTTTGTTCCTAGACTTCATAGCCTCTGGGAGATAAGTATAGACGTCTCTGTACCGATCCCTCAGACTCTATTAAGCTTGTCCCTGAATTGTGAGACCTAAGCAACCTAGTACTCTGATACCAACTTGTCACAACCCGAAATTCCCACCGTCGGGATCGTGATGGCACCTAACATCACACTTGTTAGGAAAACCAACGTTAGAGGTTATTTAGCCATATATATGTCCATTTTTAGTGATTAGCAGTGAACAAGAAAAATAAAGTGAGAAAACTGTAAAGATATATAGATATCGAAGTCATTTACATATTACTTCTACCCAGAAACCTGGTGTCACAATTCACAAACTCTCTATGATTTATCTACAATCAATTGTCTGAAAGAAATTACAATTGTTTTGGAAAGTAAAGGAAAACAGTAAAAAAGATATGTAGAAAGGGACGCCAGGGCCTGCGGACGCTAGTAGGACTACCTTGGTCTCCGAGCTGTGAACCTGAGCCAATCTCTCGATCAACCACTACCTGCTCCAAAATCTACACAAGAGTGCAGAGTGCGATATCAGTACAACCGACCCCATGTACTGGTAAGTGCCGAGTCTAACCTCGACGAAGGTGTGACGAGGCTATGGCGGGGCACTCACAATGTAAGACACAGATGATAAATAATAAGGTAGAAAAGGAGAACAGTATAATTTAAAAGTCGTACCACAGAATAATTTACAAGGTCAGAGAAGAATACGTAACACATATATTGATGTAGCGCGCATCCTGATCCCACTAATCCTCCCTTATTCATCCTTAATAGTTACAATAAAATCGAATAATATATATATGTTGCGGCGTACAACCTGATTCCACCAATCCTCCTTTATATATAATTGTTAAGGAGGAATAAAGGAGGATTGGTGGGATCGGGTTGTATGCCGCAACATCTATATATCTATATCTATATATATATATATATATATATATATATATATATATATATATATATATATATATATATATATATATATATATATATATATATATATATATATATATATATATATATATATATATATATATATATATATATATATATATATATATATATATATATATATATATATATATATATATATATATATATATATATGTGTGTGTGTGTGTGTGTGTGTGTGTGTGTGTTGCGGCATGCAACCCGATCACACCAATCCTCCCTTATTCCTCATATTGCGGCGTGCAAACCGATCCCACCATATAATAATAATTTGCACATAGTGTACAGAAGTTTCATAAAAATTCACCAAGGCCCTTACCAACACTTAAAATTTAGAACAAGACACCAGGAAGTCGTATAATCAATAAAGCTCTACAAAATTACTACTACTCAGCGAGACCAAACCCGGATATCACAAAGAATGCTAATAAGAACAGTTTAAACCAAATAAAGGGGAGGCAATAAATCCTACGGGGAACAAATATCTTCAACAAGGGAGCATGTTATCTAACAGGTGACAATTAGGCATGGAATTGCGATTAAACATGTAGCAGGTAAATCAAGAAGGAAAGCAATAGAAGGAGAACAGAAGGAAACAAGTAAAACAGACAATTTGGCGGCGCATAGGTACTTGTCACCTCACATATACGTCGCTCATCTGATTATCACATAACAAACAATTCAAAGGTTCCTAAGCCCTCAAGTCAAGATTAGACACAACACTTACCTCGATCCGCATGCCACTCACTGCTCAAGTACCGGTTTTCCTCTAGAATTCCCCTCCAACCCACTCGTATCTATGATTTGGGGAAGAAGTTGCCTTTGAAAAATTGCCTAAAGGGTTTTTAGTGTTTTGAAATGTTGAAAAATGAGAAAAATATCGTCTAAGTAGAGACCCATCGACTGCAAATGTCGCATTTACCACCAGAGCTTCGCAATTGGAATGCTCGCAAATGCGAGAGAATTATCGCAAATGCGAAATCTTCGCATTTCAGCAGCTATCACAAATGCGATCGATTTGTTGCAAATGCGAACAGCACCTTCCGCAAATGCGGTTCTTTCCTCGCAATTGTGAACCTACCCAGCCAAGCCCCTTGCTCGCAAATGCGAAACATCATCGCAAATGCAAGGCTCGCATTTGCGAGCCATGCCTCACAAATGCAAGACCTGCATACTGGAACACACACCAGCAATTCTTTCAAAGTCTTTTCTAGTCCATAGCCTATCCGAAACTCACCCGAGCCCTCGGGACTCCAAACAAAACATGCACACAAGTCTAAAAAATCATACGAACTTGATCATGCGATCAAATCGCCAAAATAACACCTAGAACTACGAATTTAGCACCAAAACCTATGAATTTCTTAAGAACACTTCAAAATTACTATTTTCTCAACCGGACGTCCGAATCATGTCAAATCAGTTTCGTTTCTCACCAAATTTTGTAGACAGGATTTAATTATCATAACGAACCTATACCGGGCTTCGAAACTAAAATAAGAACCCGATACCATCAAGATCAAACATAAACCAATTTCTAAAAACCTTTATAATTTTAGTCTTTCAATTTTAATCAAAAATTCATTTCTCGGGCTAGGGATCTCGGAATTCGATTCTGTGCATACGCCAAGATCCTATATTTTACTATGGACCCACCGGAATCGTCAAAACACGAGTCCGATTCCGTTTACTCAAAACGTTTACCGAAGTCAACTAAAATTATTTTTAAATGTCAAAAATTATTATTTTCTTCAATTTCCACATAAATGCTTTCCGGAATTACGCCCGGACTGTGTATGAAAATCAAGGTGGGATGATATTTCTAAGGCTAACGAGCGTAGAATAGAGTATTAATCACAAGATGACCCCTTGGGTCATCACAATTTAATGGGTGATGTTAGAAATGGAAGAGAATGAGTTAAAGAGTACAAACCTATGAATTGGTGTTGATTTTTCCCTTCAAAATCGCACCTAGGCCGAGCTCTAATGGGGAGTTTATGAAAAATGGGTAAAATCCCGATTTTCAAATGTTTTAAGGTATGGGCGTCAGGCCTTCTTCGCGTTCGCGAAGGGCCTGCCGCGTGTATTGGTAAAAAAGATTTTCACACGTAAGCCAGATTTTGACAACTCAACCAGTCACGTGGACACAGGAAAGCGACAGCTGGATGAGATTCTTGGAAGAGGTACGGTACAAAGAGGTACAGATCAGTAAACCCATGAACTTATCAGTCAAGGGAAACATAACTTGATCAAAATGGGAGAGAGGCACGGTCAGAATGAATTTAGACAAAGCTACGGGTAGATTCAAGGACCCACAATTGATTACTCGAATGTTATGTAACCGAACCCCAATTACCGTTATCCTTTATAACGCCTCATTAATGTCGTAATTAGTCATTAATGAGTAACCATAGCNGTGGTTCGAGGGAAAAAACCCCAGAAAGGTCCAATAACAACAATGGTGATAATGATCAAACTGTGGAACAAGATCGTGTAAAGAAAATGATTGCAGAGTATGTGAGGCAATCTTTGCAAGAATTTAAGAGAGGACTACCGGCAGCGTTACCTACACCGTCGACGCCACCCCCCAATAACACCATCACTATGGAAAATCCTCAATCTG